>PQWD01013381.1:0-70845 GCA_019425675.1 Leucinodes orbonalis | reverse complement strand
GTACTGCCAGGGATCGAACCCGGAACGCTTGGTGTTGCAGCCGACGTCTCAACCGCACCAAATGGGTCGTCAATCACATCATTAATTTGTCTTACATCTAAATAGTATAAGTATTAAAAATTTTTTTAGAGATTTATCTTCACTGCGGGCAAAGCATTACTATATAAATAAACTCAGAGATAAAAAAAATAATAAGTTATTTATTATAAATAGTCCTAAATACTACCGCTAGAATCGTCAATCCCGCGATGTTTCCGTATACGAGTAATTTTGAAATCGGCAGCCCAAACTCAGTCAGTGTTGCTACCTCGTTTTTAGAAAAAGGGCTTTTTATAATAATATTCTTCATTTGCTTCAAACATGGTATGAGGATGGTAGTTTACATTGGTACACTGTTCTCATGTTTAGCATTTAAATAGCATGCAAAAATATTTTAGCCGATCGTAGGCTAACTCTACAACATGCTTAAAGCTAAAATTCACAATTTGTCATAACATAACACAATATAAAATACAAAGCTACTACATTTGAATCAGCTCCGTCGGTCAAGAAATACTTTAAACTGTAAAAACAATTACTATGTAGCCATTGACGTACTTTTGAGAAGTTAAAAAGAGCTAGATTGAACATCAATTGATTTTCTGTTCTAAAAATGCTGAATTAATCATGTCATGAAGCCTTAGCTTTTTTAAAAGCGTCTAAAAAAATATTATCATAACCGATGAAATAGCTAAAAAGTACTTGTTAGTGTGTCGAATCTTCATATTTTGGTTATATTTTCAAGACAGTGAAAAAGAGATAGCTCTTTTCGGGCTAAATCGTTAGAAAAGGAGTTCATCAATGCTAAAAAGTGCTAGATCTAGCTAAAAAAGGGCAAAGGTGGCAACACTGAACTCAGTCCCGACGCACAATCAATCACTCATGCCCCTTGTACAATCCGATGATCTATAGCAACTCCGGCCCGCCCGTAATTTTTCTAGCCTCTGACGTATTGTTTTTCGGCTTCAAAACATAATACGAAAGGCTGATATTTTCAATAAATCAACAGTTGTTTATGTATGAAAAAACAAGGGGAGTTTCAATTAGGAAATGAGCGGCCGGAAGTTGATTTTCTTTTGTTTTTTCATAAGTCAGAAAATGAGCAGAAAGTGCACCTGACATATATATATATATACTTTTTTTAGATATGTGCGCATAATACATAAATCACTCAGACCTATACAAACATATGTACAAGTACATGAACACAAATAAAAATACTGCCTCGGAATTGCAAAACATATAGTATATACATAAAACTATATACTATACTATAATAATAAAAATAATAAAAATTCTTTATTGGAACTCATTAAATTAACATAAACAATAAAGTGTTCGATAATGCCCGTATTAGTTATAAGAACTGTGTGACAGTCACTAACGCCCACCTCCAGAATTTGAGGTGATACGTTCCTTAAAGAAATAAAATCTAGATTAACAAACAATGCCAATTAAAGTAAATAACCTAGTAAGAACAATATTTGTGCATGTGTGTGTATGTGTGTTGTGTGTGTGTGTGTGTGTGTGAGTATGTGTGTTGAATTGGGTTTATGAAATGGTGTTTGTGGTGTGAGCGTGTGTGTAATTTATGCTTTTCTGTCTTCACAATATATATGCCTTAAGTTTAAAATTTGTTGTTGAAAATAAATCTTATTTAAAAATAAATAGAAATAAGAGTATTAAAGACAACTTTTTATAAACTCCTCGGTACCTTCGTATAACAGAGCCTTGAGCCAGCTGGAGACACGGATTTTGCATTCGCGGGAAGTCAATGGGAATATCGACAAATCCTTGTTGATTTTGTTGTAGATAGTGGGAGCCATGAAGTCAAAGTGTCTTCGTGTTACAGTAAGTCTACACAACTGAGTCTTACATACTAAGTCACTTCGACGTTTATTTAACACAATGGTAGGATCATATGGTAACTGGGAATGTTTCCGCAATGTAGTTTGAAGGATATACAATTGTCTTACATTTAATACATCAGTGATTGCGTAAAGTTCTGTGGTTGGAAAAAGGATAGGTTTAGATATCATTACCTTTAGTATCGCTCTTTGTGCCCTTTCTAAGCGCAATAAGTGTGACTCCGCTGAACCTCCCCACACAGTTATGCAGTATGTTAAGACTGACTGCCCCAATGCATAGTAAATACTCTTCAATAAGGTGTCTTAGATTTTTAAAAACATATATTAACTTCCTTACCCGGTTTATAGTGACTTTAATGTGTTCGTGCCAAGACAGTGTACTATCAATCCAAATACCGAGATATTTTATACATGAAGACCGCGTGACCTCATAACAGTCACAATCCAAGCAGATATTAGGATGCATTATGTGGGCTGTAAGAGTTAAAGACGGTGGTTACGAAGGAGTATTTGCTGCAAAAGTTATAAAATGAGTTTTAGAGATATTTAAAGTGAGAAGGTTTGAACGAAGCCAGCTCATAACAAAATGTAGGGCAATTTCAGCGTTCATGCGAGTCGCCTCCCAACTCTTCCATACACTAAAAGGGCAGTATCGTCCGCATAGGTAAATATCTTACAGTATGGTAGAACAAGCTTACAAAGGTTATTTATATAAATAAGAAATAGGGTAGGTCCAAGGACGCTACCCTGAGGGACTCCAAAACTAAGTTTTCCTCTCGGCTAATAAAATCGTCAATTTTTACACTTTGAGATCGATTGACCAGATAACTTTCAAATACATCATAATTCCTCGGATACCAATTTGCAACAGTTTGTTTAGTAATAGAGGGATGGAGACAGTATCAAAGGCTTTCGAGAGATCTAAGAATATCCCGATAGTCTTGAGTTTGAGTCTAAGTTCCTTACGATTGAACCTGTCATGTCCAATATAGCATCTTCAGTCGATTTACCTTTCACAGAACCATACTGATTTTTAGCAATAATGTTCTTGGTGTCGAGAAAACTAATAAGTCTTCTGTTAAGAATCTTCTCTAAAATCTTCGAAAGCGTAGTCAAGACAGAGATAGGTCTATAGTTAGTGGCGTTGCCTCCATCCCCGTTTTTGTAGATAGGATGAACTAAAGCTTTTTTAAAAGCCGAAGGGAAAACACCTGCTGAGAGACACATGTTGAAAACCTCTACAAGAATTGGGATTAATACCTCTTTTGCGGATTTAAGAATGGCAGTAGGTATATATACAATCAAACAAATAACAGTATTTTTATGGTATTAGTGTACAAGACGTTTAGGATGCTCACCTGATGGTAAGTGATACGGCTGAACATGACAGAGCGGCATTGAAGGAGACCAACAACTGATATACAGTTATTATTCTCCATCAATGCCACACTGCGCCCGAAACTAGAGACAACAGACGTTAGATCTCTTTCATCTCGAAACACAAAAGAGCATAACACTCGTGTTTCACGGGACGATATCTGGCACTGCGGTGGTACCTACTTTGACGACTCAGTACCGAGTCTACCATCTAGTCAAAAAATGTAGTCAAAAGTATTCTTGGACCTTTTGAGTACAAAATACGTACCCGTGTCTTATTTAAATTAGTAACAGACCAAAACTCACATATAAAAAATCGTCTACAAATATTATGAATAAGTATCTAAACTTTAAAACAGGTATGTTTAGGAAGCAAGCAAACAGCATAACTTGTTTTCATTGGATGTCAAGTGTATAAGAAAATAAAAAATCCTTCATTTTAAAAAATATTACACGATATTTCTCGATCCTTTAAAAAATACTTCCCGTTCAAAATTTGTTTGCAAACCTTAGCCGGATTCTTAATTATAAATTTGTCTAAAAGCCACTTAAAAGGAAAAGGAAAATGAACGACTCTTCAGTTTATAACGAAGGAATATTTAACTGGATTAGCCAGTATTTGTATAGATTAACCAGTTTTTTGGTAGCTTGGTTCGATGCAACAATCTTGAGAATCTTGGTGAGTGATTGGTTAAAAAAGCTATACTAGCTATGTGTATGTGTGCTGTCACTGCAATTGGAACACTTTTTTCGATTGTTTTGTGAGCATATCACGAATCCATACTTTTTAACATCATTGGTAGTACCTACCTAGACGACTCAGTACCAAGTCTAACACCTAGTAGACGTATCAGGTAGCAAGCAACGATCAGACCAGTAAACTTGAGGCATTTACAGCCAATTAAAAAAATACCAAGTCATTAATTTAAATGTATAGTATATAACTCGTTCCTTTAAATGAATGGATTAAAAAAGTAATTGGTACCTTTCAACGTAGCTCTTCATAAGCTATTCAATATTTTATCGGCTCTCATCAAATAGATTAACGCTGCCAATAAATGGTTTCCACCGACACAAGTCCCATTGCTAGGGTTACCTATTCAGAAAAGTTTTTCCTGTAGTAAACTATATAAGGTCATTGAATAGAAAAGACTGCGTCGGTGGTCATTGGTGTGGACTGTTGCCATTCGATCTGGGGGTGCAGGTTCACCGTCACATACCAATGTTTTTTCGGATTTCGTAATTATGTACGTTTATCCGACGCTTCATCATCAGCTCATTAAACGTCCCCACCGAGGGGCACGAGCCTACCGTATAGGATGATTAGGCCTTAGTCGTCCACGCGGGCCCAGTGCGGATTGGACGACTTCACGCACAACCTTTGAATTTCTTCGCAGGCGTGCATGAAGGTTTCCTCACGATGTTTTCCTTCACCGTAAGAGCGTCGGATAACGTACATATAATTTCGAAAATTCGAAAACACATTGGTACGTGTCGGAATTTGAACCTCAGCCCTCCCGTTAGGAGGACGACAGTCCACACCATTGAGCCACCAACGCTCTTATCAACGCTTACGGTGAAGGTAAACATCGTGAGGACACCTAACAAAGGATATTTAATATTATTATTTCTTCATTAAATTATCTAGTAATCAAGTGATTGATTAAAAGTACTGGATTAATTTTACAATAATTTAGTCTCCTATTAAACCTATCGCAGTCCACTGCTGGACATTAGTCGCTCCGTTTTGCGCCGGATATCCCGCTCCTCCGCTTCCCTCATCCAGCCTCCTCCAGACCTGTTACAAGTCGTCGGTCCATCATCATCCATTTAATTTATTCTATTAAATGTATTATTCTCTATGTACTTTTATTGTGATTATGTTTTAGGAGTATGACCCAAAAAAAATATTATTGAACAAGAAAATTTTTGAACATCTAAAAAATACTTAACAATTTGTTTTTGATTTTTAGGAATTCATTTATTCATAATTATATTTATTCAATAATAATGGATATTGTCCATCCATGGATATTGTAGAGCGTCGGTGGCTCAGTGGTGTGGACTGTCGCCTTTCTACCGGGAGGGCTGAGGTTCAAATCCCGACACGTACCAATGTATTTTCGAATTTTTCAAAATATATGTACGTTATCCGAAGCTCTTATTGTGAAGGAAAACATCGTGAGGAAACCTTCATGCACGCCTGCGAAGAGATTCGAAGGTTGTGTGTGAAGTCGTCCAATCCGCACTGGGCCCGCGTGGACGACTAAGGCCTAATCACCCTATACGGGTAGGCTCGTGCCCCTTGGTGGGGACGTTTAATGAGCTGATGATGAATGGATATTGAGTTTGAAATAACGATATAAAATATGCAATTAAAATTACATAAATAATTCAAATCAAACATTTCATTGGACAGTACATAACACAAATAAAAGCTAAGTTGCTAGTATTAAATAAATAAATAAATATCAACTGACGTACACACAGCGTCATCTAGCCCCAAACTAAGCATTTAGCCTGGAATATGGGTACTAAATAACGGATAAACATACTTTTTCAATTTTTGTGAATACATCCCAATTATACATAGAAACACGTGGACCATTACAAACAGACATGTTCATGCACACAAATGTTTGCACTGCCCGGGGATCAAACTCGGAACACTTCAGCCAAAGAAGAGCCGACGTGTCAACCATTACACACCAAATGGGTTCTCTTATTATACATGTCGAGTATATGAATTTGTATGATTAACTTAACCGAAGATGAATATTTTATGCCTTGAATATCAGCCTTCTATTAAGCCCTTCCAAATACCACTTCGACGTAAGCCCTCAAGGGAGCATCCAAAGATTGACATCTCGATCCCAATTCATCAAACAAATAAGTACACTAGTAGGTACTATGAGAGTTTATCAAGTACTCTAACTGCGTTCCGTAAAGATTTTGAAAAAGTTATACAGAGATTTTTTTAGGAATGATTCTATATTTTAAGGATTTCAATACCTTAACTCAAAATGTCTTTTTAGTAGGGTTGCCAAACGTACGAGGTTCCTCGTACAAGTACGAGATTTGTAGCCTTCCGTACAAGGTACGAGGACACTATCAACCTCGTACAATTATGTACGAGATTTAGCAATATGACCATGCTACATATTGAAACTAGTGACATCTATCAGAAATTGAACTTTTACACAAACAATCCATTGGTGGCATTAAGGGGATCATTGTTTGCAGACTGTATGTCAACTGGGAAAACATCGATTAATGAAACATTTTGTTCACCGGCTCTATCACAGTGACGTTTTTTTAAGTAAGTAGCTAGCAAATGTTTATTTTATTTAGTAATTTTAATGATGAAAGCGTTTTTTTAAATGTACGAGGTTCGAAAGTCAAAGTACAATTTTTAGATGCTGATGTAAAAACAGTATTTACTCATCATTCTTTCGCTTAGTACACTCTTACAATACTCATTTTAATACAATTAACGTTATGGCCACGAGACCAAGTACCTATAAAAAACTACTACTTGAAGCAATGCGCAGCAGTTGATTGGTTTGGAAACTACCTCTTTGTTTTAAAGTTTAAGTTTAGATTTATGTTTCAACATTAAGTTTAATGTAACCTTAAAAAATGTATCACTGCCTTGTTTGCACTTACTGTTTGTGTACTTGTGTACTGCACTCATATGTTCTATGTGTTACTACTTTGTTAATAAAAAACACCTACTATTATGCAACGTTTTCGCAGTATTGTCAGCATTTCATCTTTTGCGTACAATTTGTGTAGAATCAGTGTGTTTTAAGTAGTTGTTGCCACTCTCTATTCACTATGTATTTATTAATCTGTGGTAAATGATGCTGAATAGCACTTTTTTCATGTTATTTGTAAGCAAATATTGTTATAAAAAAATCATTTCTGTGTGTCATTTCTACTCTTTTATATTAAAAACAATGAAACGATATTAAATTATGACTCAGGTGATTATAGTACTATTCTAGAACATTATAAAAAGGTGTGAAAAACTAAATTTCCCGAGTATAATTCTGATAAAGTATCCTAAATTTTGTTCAGTAAAAATAATTTTTAGATGTTTGATAAAAATTACGCGTTCGTAAATACGCTAGGAATAACCTAACTGTGATAAGTTGCGAACGATTTTTCAAATTTCGTGTAGTATAATTAAGGTTTTATAAATTAAAGTCTCCACCTACATTAATGGTTATTTTTTTAACTGAATTTCTTTAAATTATTCTTTAACCGTCACTGTGTAGCAACAGCTTTAGACTGATATCACATTACAAAATAAGGAATCAGGAGTTTTATGAAAGCCGTCACATTTAATACTCCTATCAAAATATGTCAGCCCTGAGACCATGTTATTGCTGAAGAAAATATCTTTCCGAACGATTTGTACTTTTACACGAGTTGTTTTCCCGGAGGCAGGTTGGAAAGTTTGGTATTGCATTAGTCAAGTTCCCCGTTAAACATTGATTGGTTCCAACTTCACGATAACAATCTTCGCATATTTCTTAGATGTTTGCTGCTATTTTGGTGTATTTGTTATTGGCGTCGGTGGTCGGTGGTCAGTGATCTCGCCACGTACAAATAAACATTTTCGAATTTCCAAAATTATATGTAGGTACGTTTATCCGACGCGCTAACGGTGAAGGAAAACACCCTGAGGAAACCAATCGCATTGGGCTTCCCATGGTGGGTTACGGCCCAATCTCCCATATCTTTGAAGGCTAAACATGATGATTATCATCCCTATTTTTATCATAGCGAAGATTATATGAGTGATAAAAAACTCATGGACATGTTGATCTCCACGCCTGCACTACTTTTTTTTTTTTTGGTATCATCTATTTCGATTTATATTATACTTCAGCGCTTATTAATACTTTTGTAGATTATTATATTTTTAATAATACTTAATATAATAAATATTGTGAATATAATTTTTTGATAACAAATGATATGATTCTGTGAACAAATGAAACGACTGAGTTTCTTCTGGATTCTTCTTTGTAGGTTACTACCGTCTGAACCAGTGGTAGCTTCATTTGATATTGAAAAGTGTTCTGTAAGGACCTAAACTGAATAAAAACTTTCATTTTCATAACTATAATATAATATTTTTTTTATTTTTTATTGTAATTTGATTATTGGCCATGTTATGTGACTGAAATAAATGAATTATTATTATTATAATGTGGAATGAACTTCCTCTGGGAACATCTCCGGAGCGATACGACCTGGCGTCCTTCAAAAAAAGAGCGTACACAATTTTCAAGGGCCGGCAACGCATTTCTGGGACCTGAGGTCTTGCAAATGTTCATGGGCGGCGGTGTCACTTACCATCAGGTGAACCGTATGCTCGTTTGCCTCCTGTTCTATAAAAATATCTAGTTCATTATGGTCCACTGGCTGTCTAAGGCTTTAGANCAGTTGATTGGTTTAAGACTACCTCTTTGTTTTAAAGTTTAAGTTAGATTATGTTTCAACATTAAGTTAATGTAACTTTTAAAAAATTATCACTGCCTTGTTTGCACTTACTGGTTGTGTTGATCATGTGTACTGCACTCATATGTTCTATGTGTTACTTACTTTGTTAATAAAAAACACCTACTAATTGCAACGTTTTCGCAGTATTGTCAGCATTTCATCTTTTGCGTACAATTTGTGTTAGAATCGTGTGTTTTAAGTAGTTGTTGCCACTCTCTATTCACTATGTATTTATTAATCTGTGGTAAATGATGCTGGTGTAGAAAAGCACGTTTTTCATGTTATTTGTAAGCAAATATTTAAAAAAAACTGTACATTTTGTTTTTAAAAAATAAAAAAAACATTTCTGCATTTCTACTCTTTTATATTAAAAACAATGAAACGATATTAAATTATGACTCAGATGATTATAGTACTATTCTAGAACATTATAAAAAGTTGTGAAAAACTAAATTTCCCGAGTATAATTCTGATAAAGTATCCTAAATTTTGTTCAGTAAAAATAATGTTTAGGTGTTTGATAAAAATTACGCGTTCGTAAATACGCTAGGAATAACCTAACTGTGATAAGTTGCGAACGATTTTTCAAATTTCGTGTAGTATAATTAAGGTTTTATAAATTAAAGTCTCCACCTACATTAATGGTTATTTTTTTAACTGAATTTCTTTAAATTATTCTTTAACCGTCACTGTGTAGCAACAGCTTTAGACTGATATCACATCACAAAATAAGGAATCAGGAGTTTTATGAAAGCCGTCACATTTAATACTCTTATCAAAATATGTCAGCCCTGAGACCATGTTATTGCTGAAGAAAATATCTTTCCGAACGATTTGTACTTTTACACGAGTTGTTTTCCCGGAGGCAGGTTGGAAAGTTTGGTATTGCATTAGTCAAGTTCCCCGTTAAACATTGATTGGTTCCAACTTCACGATAACAATCTTCGCATATTTCTTAGATGTTTGCTGCTATTTTGGTGTATTTGTTATTGGCGTCGGTGGTCGGTGGTCGGTGATCTCGCCACGTACAACATTTTCGAATTTCCAAAATTATATGTAGGTACGTTTATCCGACGCGCTAACGGTGAAGGAAAACACCCTGAGGAAACCAATCGCATTGGGCTTCCCATGGTGGGTTACGGCCCAATCTCCCCATATCTACTCGTTGAAGGCTAAACATGATGATTATCATCCCTATTTTTATCATAGCGAAGATTATATGAGTGATAAAAAACTTATGGACATGTTAATCTCCACGCCTGCACTACTTTTGTTTTTTTTGGTATCATCTATTTCGATTTATATTATACTTCAGTGCTTATTAATACTTTTGTAGATTATTATATTTTTAATAATACTTAATATGATAAATATTGTGAATATAATTTTTTGATAACAAATGATATGATTCTGTACAAAAAACATATTTTTTGAAAAGAGTAACGACTGAGTTTCTTCTGGATTCTTCTTCGTAGGTTACTACCGTCTGAACCAGTGGTAGCTTCATTTGATATTGAAAAGTGTTCTGTAAGGACCTAAACTGAATAAAAACTTTTCATTTTCATAACTATTAATAATAATTTTTTTTTTTTTTTTTTATTGTAATTTGATTATTGGTCCATGTTATGTTGACTGAAATAAATGAATTATTATTATTATAAATGTGGAATGAACTTCCTCTGGGAACATCTCCGGAGCGATACGACCTGGCGTCCTTCAAAAAAAGAGCGTACACAATTTTCAAGGGCCGGCAACGCATTTCTGGGACCTGAGGTCTTGCAAATGTTCATGGGCGGCGGTGTCACTTACCATCAGGTGAACCGTATGCTCGTTTGCCTCCTGTTCTATAAAAATAATTCTAGCAGTATGGTCCACTGGCTGTCCAAGGCTTTAGATGATGACTCTCCTAGAGATGGGTTTCAGAGGCTGATAGTCACGCTTGTCTTCTACGTGTTGGATGGTGAAAGGACAGTTAAATGAAATATAGGCATTTAAGAAACAATGCTAATGTGGGATACATTTTAGAAACATTTTCATTTGCTTCAAAATTCAATTATATCACTGGCATTATAAACTAATAAACTTCCATGATAAAAGGGGCTATAATTGAAATTTATTCCATTTAAATCTTCAAGGTGTACTCATTTTCAATTTTGCATAACAGCCCGGTGATAACAATAAGAAAATGGAGAATTCCACCGTTACCTTTGTTTTAAGGGTTCATGCAACAGTATAAAGGGTGCTAGAAAACATTTCGTGGCATTAAGAAGACTTTGCGCTCCGTTTGCAGAATCGTTAGGTTGCCTCGCTAAATTGAATTGTACTACCTTCAATATATTGTATATATACTCAATTCCTAGTACCAAGTGTGAATTCACTATGCGATCACATGTTTACTGTATGACGTTTTTGTAAACTTATTTACGATGGTGCAAATACCAAAACTAACACGAATACATTCACCTATTTTTACATTCTTTTTTATGTACATATATTATATAATTGTAATAGAAATAGATCATTAAAATTTTAAGGAAATAATGGGAACTTATTGTATGAATAAACAGTAAAATATAACCCACTTGTTCTAATATCCAATCTTTGGAAACTGGTTTACTATTTTTATTTTCTTAACTAATGGACCTATTTTAAACGAAAACTTGTATCAATTCTATGAATTTTATCAACTTAATCAAAACACCAGTTAATATATGAATATAACTTACTAAATATATGAATAAACTATTATCTTATTCGGTATGAAGATTGTATAAAGGTCATCATAACAATAACGAAGTACTTAGATAAATGCAACCCCTATTTTACCTTTTCATTCGTTAAAGTGTGTCCATTCACCCTCAAAAACGAAGGACACTAAAGCAAAACGTTTCACAACCAACAAGCTTGCTTTGATATGTCTATTAAAAAGAAAATTGTTCTGCAAAAAGGGAACTGTGATTTTATTACCATCTTAAAACTTGTACTTTTTACATTATGTTCGGCGCTAAAATTTGTTATAAAGCCACATAATTTCTTTGTTCACTAGCAATATCTATTATTCTTCCCACTTTATTGCCATAACAAAAAATGACATAATTCCGTTATAAACTTCATGCCTTCTTATGTCGACCTTTAAGTATGCCTGCTACCCAAAGATTATTACAAGAAAAATACCTCGTAAAAGGGCTTAGGTAATAAAGATGTAATACAGGGTGTAGCTACGATTAACCCCATCGTTTGATTTTATGTTAACATCCAAGGCACTTATAAGGGATGAAGCCATTTCAAATTTTTGCAGCGGTCACTCTATAGAGGTATAATGTAACATTTTCGGAGAGAGTAATTTCTTAATTAGGTTGTTTAATGAAGATTTCGCTTTCATTAGTTAGTAAAATCTTAAAGAGACTGAGGGATAATTATGTTATAAAATATAGATCTCGTTTTTAAGGCAAGGGCGACTGCCTAATTGGCTTAATTTATAATATTTTTTTGCAACAGCAATTTTCATGACATGAAAAATGTTCTTTGTAGTGATGTAACGAATATTGAATTTTTAACATTCGCGAATGCGAATACGAATATTTATCTTCAATATTCGCGAATGCGAATGCGAATATTCGTTACATCACTAGTTCTTTGTAATATAAATTGATCAGAGTTTTGGACGTATACCAATTTGTTCAATTAGAAATATCTAAATATTTTATATCAAATATTTGGTGGCTTTTTCAAGCCAAAGCGAAGGTCTAACTTGTTATTATATGTTATCTCCAATACGTAACCATAGTTTTAAATTGAAATACTTACCTTTTTGTTGAAGAAGGAAGTCAAATATTTGGTGGCTTTTTCAAGCCAAAGCGAAGGTCTAACTTGTTATTATATGATATCTCCAATACGTAACACATAATTTTAAATTGAAATACTTACCTTTTTGTTGAAGAAGGAATCTTTGTTTGTTTCAACTAAACGGCTGAAAAAGCCAAAGCATGCAAATACAGGGGCTGGGCTCCGAATATGATTTTGTCTCATTCGGTGTCGAGACCTTTGGTCCATGGGGTCCTCCTTTGAGGCTTTTCATGGAAATTTCGAAAAGGTTAGTCGACATCACAGGTGACCGAAGATCCGGCACCTTGGACAAAGAATCAGTCTGGCAACGCTGCCAGTGTTTTCGGAACTTTGCCGAAAGGGACTTATTTTAATTATATTTTTACTTTTTTTTTTAAGTGTTTAAGGTATAATTTATTTTATTTATTCAGTATATTTTCTATTTCGATGTAATTATTTAAATAATATTAATTTTGTTACGTATAAAAAATAATTTAGATCATTACTGAACTCAAGGCTTGCCTATTAATGGTATATTTTTTGCACTTGATTCCACGCTTGGTTGGCGTACTGTAGATAACAGTATAGAAAAAATAAGATAGATACGGTTCAATGAGGTACACCCGTTATCTTCTGAATGCCATGTCCCTAAGATGCCTTTTACAGAACATAAAGAAAGAACACTGTTGGTGACAATTGAATTTTGATCGTAAGTCACTTTACTTTATAATGAACTAGCGACCCGCCCCTGCTTCGCACGGGTGCAATGTTGATCGTAAAAGGCACGCTCCCGGCTTCCCCGTCGGCCGGTATCGCCGCAAACCAACCGCAAACGCTACGCACCGCAATTTTTATATATTTAATATCTTGAAAATGTTCATTTAAATCATATGCTGTAAAGAACTACTTAGATCTTTATTCAACAATGTATTTAAAATATTAAATTGGATAATATACCCTCCCGCATGCGCACCCCCGCCATGCGACGCCCACTTTGCAACGGGACGGCCGTGCAGCAGAATAATATTTTAATTTCGCCATAACTTGAAAACCAAACGTCCAATTTTAATCATTCAAAGACCAAATATTATCTACGTAAACTTTTCTTAGTGATGAAATAATTTATTTTTTAAGGATTAGTAGCATGAGTAAAATAAACGCGTTTTAATGTAGCCAAAAAAAATTCATTTTTTTAAATAAAAAATGGTTGTTGTGCTTCACCCGACATAGGTAGGTATAGTGTGTCGCGGACTTTTTTGTAGATATTTATGAGATCTACACTTAGTTATAACATTTTATAGTTCTATCTTTTATAGTTTAGGCAGAATACGCAAAAAAGCAACTTTTCTGGTAGTTTTTTTCCTTTTTTGTCCGAAAAACCCAAAATATCTTACGGAACCCTATTTTTTTTTTCAAAATAAAATTTAGCCTATGTTATGCGGGATTAATTTAGCTTTTGAATGGTGAAAGAATTTTTAAAATCGGTCCAGTAGTTTTTGAGCCTATTCATTACAACAAACAAACAAACAACAAAGTTTTCCTCTTTATAATAAATAAATAAATATAATATATCTACTGACAATCACACAGCGCCATCTAGCCCAAGTTAAGCGTAAAGCCTGTATTATGGGTACTAAACAACGGATAAACATACATGTATACATTTTTTTTGTAAATACATACATATTATACATAGAAAACACCCAGACCATTACAAACAGACATGTTCATGCACACAATGTTTGTACTGCCGGGGATCGAACCCGGAACCCTTAGTGTTGCGGCCGACCTCTCAACGCAACACCAAATGGGTCGTCTATAATATTAGTGTAGACTAGCGACCCGCCCATGCTTCACACGGGTGCAATGGAGACATTCGAAATAGGCACGCTCCGCCTCTCCGTCAGCAGGTACCGCCGCAAACGCTACGTACCGCAATTTTTAAATCTGTAATATCTTCGCAAATATTCATTTAAATCATATGCTGTAAGGGGCAATATAGATCTATTTTAAACCAACAATTTATTTTAGGTATTTAATTACATAAGGATTAATGCTGTATTGGTTAAAATCGCTTCGAAAATTAGCCATTATCTGTCGTAAAAAGTAATTGACAAACAAATTGGGGGTTATCCATAAGAGATAAACATACTTTCTTATGTATACAATACTCAGTACATTATTTTGATAATTCTTGTAGGGTTCAGCCAGCGTTTTCAATGTAGAAGCGGAATACTTAAATTATTTACGACATCACATTAGAAACCTCAACCATAACAGTATTTATCCACTATTCAATGGTTGATATACACATTAAACCTTCTTCTTAAATCACTCCATCTATTAAAAAACCCGCATCGAAATCCGTTGCGTAGTTTAAAAGATTTAAGCGCACATAGGGACAAAAAAAGCGACTTCGTTTTATACTATGTAGTAATAATTCTTCGAAACAGTACAATTTTCTGTATAATTAGGCCAAACTAACGATGCAAATAGTTTTGGCTGGGAAACTAGACAACTTTTAACGGCCAAATCCAAACTACACAAAGTTTTGAACAAGTTCACGAGAGCCAGTGGTCTGCATAACTAAGCGTTGGCGCGACGATAATGGTGTTTGTATTTAGAATCCACGTTTATATTAGTTTCACGAGAAGATATAGAATAAATAAAGAGCATAGAAAAACTTGGTATATTGATATAAATAAGTCAAAATTTAACTACCAACCAGTGTTGTCTCTCTCCCATTTGAACCATTCCAATCAACTCCTTAACATTTTTTTTGGACCAAATTTCCCGATCTTCCGCTTTCCTTGTGCAGCCACCACAAGGACCTTTCGCAAGTAGGTGATCCATCAAGCCCGAAGACGCACGCTACGCTTGCCAAGACGGGCTGCTTGTCTGCTTCAACGGCCATCGGTTCTGTGACTTTAGTTCTCCTACGGATTGAATTACGCCCAATGCTGCCGACCGACTCAAGCGGCGTGGAAGGGGTTGGGTAAGACAGGAAATTATGTCTTTTAATAGCTTTAAAGATTGTGATAAGGACGGCACCATACTACGTTCTGCTACATGAAAACTGGTAATTATTTTCGTTCGAGGTACTCGTATAATAAGAACTTAACTTCACGAAGTAAGTTCGTTTAATTCTAAATTTTCTTTATATTTATAAATAAATTATTTAATTTGATGCGATAAATCTAAAATTGGTTGCTTCGTTTTCATTGACCATACTCGTATATAACTGATTACATACATTACATAAATACATATATATATATATATAGTAGATATTGCAAGATGTTTACCAAAACAGTATATAACCTAATCCTCAAACACCGAAATGGGGTATCGAGTAACAAACCTATTAAATTCTACCACTGTCGTCTGACAAGCATGTTTATTCCCTTGATATCGTATTGTACATTCCCGGAGATAAGTAGTTGTTTGGCCTTTTCACTCTTCGTTCGCTGTCTCCTTCCCCCCTTAAATTGGTTTTCCTATTGTTCTTTGCAAGGTCGGTGATAAATAAAAACTTTGCAATCCAATTAGAAACTAGAACGAGGTATTTAATATCGGTTGTTGTGTACTAGAATTATTTTTCTACAACTAACATATATTATTTTCTTTTATCTTACAAAGTGTGAAGGATGGACCTGACGCTCACCTGGTGGTGAGTGATACGCCTGACCATGACAGAGAGACATTAATTGAGGCTAACAACTTATAGACAGTTAATATTCTTCATCAATGCCGCACTGTGCCCGTCAATCGAGACTTCAGATATACCTGGTAATTTTGTAGTGCCCTCATCCCGAAACACATAAGTGCAAAACACTCAAGTTTCACGGGACGATATCTGGCACTGCGGTGGTACCTACCTAGTCGACTCAGTACCAAGTCTACCACCTAGTATATGTTACGAAGTGAACGAAGCATCCATTTCATTACCTATTACCTACGTTAGATTTTATTTTATTTATTTGGGAACAGCAAACAGTCACATTATCTATTATATATAAAACAATGTTAAAAAAATTAAAGTTTAACAATAATGTGGCCCACAGCGCGCTCCTCATATTAAATCTTAAGTATATGTTTAGGCCGCCAAACGATTAAGTAACAATACAAACTTATAAGGGGAAAAAATGCAAATTAAACAGACTACCTACGTCTATTTCACAACGACAGAACTTCAATGATAGATTTTTTAAAGATGACGCATGACCTAGTTAAGCTGGTGGGTAACAGATGGATGTCAACTGCTAGGGATCGGCCCGCGTGGAAATATTTAGGGGAGGTGTTCGTTCAGCAGTGGACATTTTACGCTGTAATGATGATGGTGATAAATTTAAGGTTACTAATACCAAAAGTGCAGTATTGAAGAAAACCAAAACCTTTAAATTTGTTATTCCTGTACAACTTAATATTTTAAAATCGAATCATATAAAAGAATGAATTGTATAATGGTGCTACCCAATAAAAATCAATAAAACAGAACAATTGAGTGCAAAATTTTACCACGGAGACACAAAAATGATTTAAGTTTAAAATTATCGGCATTTCAACCCAGAACACATATCGTTAACTGTACGAAACAGCACTGTGTTACTTCCCCCACATCTTGTAAAGCTGCGAAGGCCATCTTGCTAAGGAATAAATCCCCTATATCCATGCTGTGCGGGCAGGCTTGATCTCTTTAGTGATACGTTATATATTTACTTTGTTGTAGGTTATTGAATCTTGAAAGTTAGTAAGCATGCTATATATATGCATTTCTTATTGATACTGCCTAGATTTACTATCAGCAAAATGTATAATATTTGTCTACTCACAAAAACATAACTGTAAGCAATGGAAGAGCGGAACCTCCTGTCACAGGAATTAATCGTCCCACTAGGCTGGTTCCTAACACTAAATAAGGATATCTTGTGATAGACTGAAATAAATATATTTTGATTTTTTTTTTTGATTTGATATATCCTATGAATATATACTGTTGGTATTGGTTTCCATGACACTTTATTTCTTAAAGCAGAAAAAAATCCTATTTCGGACCAAGTAGCTAAAAAAATTTTTTTTTCATATTTTAAAACTGTTTTTCGAACGCTCACCATAAATGTTTATCTTGTTGGAAAACTCAGTACTGAGTCGTCTAGGTAGGTACCACCGCAGTGCCACTTTTGTGTTTCGGGTTGAGGGCACTGTAGCTAGTGAAATTACCGGGTATAATAGACCTAACATCTGTTGTCTCTGGTGACGGGCGCAGTGCGGCATTGATAGGGAATAATAACTGTTTATCAGTTTTAGTCACCTTCAATGTCGCTCTGTCATAGTCAGGGGTATCACTTACCATTAGGCTATGATATTCTGTGTATATATAGTATACATATAGATACGCCACCCGTGCTTCCAAAACGAACCGCCAAAGAGAATACAGTTTATAGGCTTTTTTAGGTAAACGAATGCTCATTCGAAATATGTGTATGTGTGCTTTCGCTGCATTCGGAACACCTTTTTCCGTTGTTTTGTGAGCATATCACGAATCTATACTTCTTACATTGCCATCAGGTGAGCGTCCTGGCCGTTCAGTTCAATTCGTAACATAAAAAAATATATTTTCAAACCGCATTCCAAAATTAAAAACTAAACTTACTTAAATTGTTACGTCATATGCAAGTAGGAAGGAGTGGCGACAGTATCGATTCGATTCTAGACGGCCGCAAACATAATAAGTGTAGCGCTCATGTTAGTTATTAACTGTGGATGGTGATATGCAATAAGCGACCAAACGTATTATATATTGTATCATAGTGCCCTTAAAAGGTTCGTGCGTTATGTACGATATGGCAAAATGCATGTTCAGCGTAGTGATAGAACTAAAATCAAACCATCAATTCCATAGTAAGCCGTAAACTTTGATGTGCAATTAGTATATTTCATATTACTTGTGGCACACATACACACTTAATTGTAACGTATAATATATAAATATTATTATGGTAACGTGTTTGTGTGTGTGTATACGTATGTTTCTGTTACGTATTTTTAGCTTTCAAATGGACGAATCGATTTTGATATATTTATCATTTGAAAGGTGCATTCGTTGGTAGTTTTCTTTGCTGCGAGGGATGGGAATCGGTCCTTTGTCGACAGCTTAATGTGTGAATAATAAGGTATTTTTTCAAAAACTTTATGGCTATACAATAAAAGGATATGGTTGTACTAGTACAATTATGAACAATGTTTTACATAAAAATATGAGGCAAATATGGTAGTAACCATTTTTTTAATTTTTTGTCGAATTTTTTAAAGAAAATTCAAAGCTTTGTAAATATTTCATACTGCATAACTAAAACTACTCCAAACTGATTTACTTATCCTATTTTAAATTCATCTCTGCACTAACATGAAAATATTAGTATCAAATAAATCACTTATTATAAACTTTCCTTTTGCATAACCCCGTCCTATTTTTAGTAATAAGAGTAGGGAGTTTGTGCCCATTTTTGCGCTTAGATTTATATAACCAAGCTTTTTTGGAGGCAATACGCTATTTGTTATCCCTTATTATGTAGGTTTCGGCTTCATTTCGTATGAGAATTTATCGATAGTAATGTATTACAGAATGGTTTTCTGTCCACGGGTAGCAGCTTTGAAATGTAGTTTGTTTCTATTGGGTAACTGCTAGGTTCAACAGCAAGTCGTTATATTGTTTGAGTTTACTTAATAATTTTTAGATCTTGAAAATGATATAATGAGAAGTCGACCATTATATAAGTGTTTAACATTACAAACATTTGTGTGAATGAAAATGTGTGTTTGTATCAGTCTGGGTGTTTCTATGTATACATAATATGTATATGTATTTACAAAAATGTATGTTAAACAGATGTTTAGTACATCTTCCTACTTATAATACGTTAAAATTGTTGCATTAATTGGGGCCGTTTGCAGTTATATATTTGAATTTTTATATATTTATTACCTGCTTTTATTTGACTTGCTCAAAAATATTGTTCAAATGTAGTAGTTTTACTTGGTAATAGACTCAATACTGAGTCGCCTAGTACTAGCCCGTACCTAGTACGGGTACTATCGTCCCGTCAAATAAGAGTTTATGCACTTTTGTGTTTTGGGATGAGTGCGGCATTGCGGCATTGATGGAGAATAATTACTGTTTATCAGTTGTTGGTGTCCTTCAATGCCGCTCTGTCATGGTCAGGCGTATCACTAACCATCAGCGTCCTGACCGTCCTGTTCACTGCGTAATATAAAAAAAGTATATCAAATACGCATATACTGCAAGGCATCGGTCCGCGTGGAAATCATTAGGGGAGGCCTTCGTTCAGCAGTGGACATAATTAGGCTGTAATGATGATGATGATGAAATACGCATAGTAAAAAGTCACTTTGTACGATTTTTCCTGGTTTGCTTAGGGCATTGCTGGGTGCATCGCCTGACTGTTCATATTTGGTGCCTCGGAGGAAAGGTTAACAATCTTATAATAGTTGTCGTTAACGCCAACCAATCCGCATTTGCGTTGCGTGGTGTGCTAAGATTTCCTACGTTTTTTTATGTTATAAGTGTACAGGACGGTCTGGACGTTCAACTGGTGGTAAGTGATATGCCAGACCATCACAGAGCGGAAATAAAGGAGACCAACAACTAATAGACAGTTATTATTCTCCATCAATGCCGCACTGCGCCCGTCACCGAGACAACAGATGTTAGGTCTCTTATACCGGTAATTTCACTAGCTACAGTGCCTCATCCCTAAACATAAAGTGCATAAACTACTGTATTTTTTAGAATCCGTTTCGTATCAATGACATTCACTGCCGTATAATTCGCGGTGTTCGATTGTTTGGTTAAAACTTTCAAAATACACCTATCTTTAAATCGGGGAATAGATAAGATCCTGGTAATTACAGGGCCAATATCTGTATAACCAGTATTAGCAAAAATATTTGAGATAATCTTATATATGCGTTTACTCAATACTTGAATTCAATAACTTTTTCTTTACGCAGCAATATGAATTTGGGATTACATTTAAGTAATTTGGTATGACAGCGTGGTGATGTAAAATAAAAATATTTATGTTTCTCATGTAGGTGGCTTTTTGTCTTTATGAGAATAAATGTCTTTAAACCTAATATAAAACTTCTCTCGTATCGATTAAAGAAAGCGGATGACATATCTGAACGTTTTTGAATAGAAAAGGCGCCTCCTGAAATTACGCGTAGAACCCTAAATATCTGCTAAATTCGTAATCGAAATACCAGCTCCGAGATATTTGACGCCGTGACGCCATTTTGCCTTTTCAAAATCCACACAATAGGGATAAGGGAAACCGGGATAATGCTTCAGAAAATGTACTCCAATTATATCCTATGTTTGAGAAATGTAATCCACATTTTGAAGCTACCAGACTGTTCTGTCTTCCTAACGAAGAGTACTAGTCGGGTTTTGCGCCAATTGACTTAAAAAGACCTAACCTAACCAGGAGAGCTTTTTACCAATCATCAAAATGGGATAATTTATTAATATTTTGCACTTTTTTCTCAACCACTCCTATATTATACAAAACAGTGGAATAACCATGGTTCTTATTATTTAACTTTATAACACCCGTATTTTAAGATGAACATTTGGTATGTTGATAATAGTTGGGGCACTCGGCTAATACACGAAGGATTCCGTAAAAACATTTGTGTGCAAACCAATACAGACATGTCTTTCTGTATTGGTCTTGGTGGACTTAAGTAAAAATTTAATTAAATAAAAAAAAAATTTAGGAATGTTTTTACCTTGTTTAGAACCGATATTACAGGCAAAATGCTTAGTTTGAGGCTAAATGGCGCTGTGTGAATGTCAACGGATATTTATTTAATAATTATAAGACTAATAATGATTAAACGTGGAACAATAATTACAACTCTTTCGCACAATATAGCTTTGGGAAGATCGAATTTAACCACGCAAGCTCAATGCGGATAGATGGGTTTTTGATGTGTGTTAACGACTTGTGCTTAGAAAGTCAGGACTAACTTAACGTGCCTTTTGCAGCACGAAAATACCTCTCTTTCCGGACAATCTGTTGATTAAGCCTATAATGTCCAAATAAAACTCGGATTCAACCTCACAAGGCACTTTTAGTATGCAATCTCCACGCGGGATATGAACTCGTGCCTTTGAATCAGGCAGATATCTTAGCCCAACAGATACTAAGACTACGGAGGCAGTGATGATAATACTATTTTTTTATCATTTTGTATAAAGGGTAGGGTATATAGGTAAGAGCGTCGGTGGCTCATTGGTGTGGACTGTTGCCTTCCGATCTGGAGGACGCAGGTGCAATCCCGCCACGTACCAATGAATTTTCGGAATGATATGTAACTTTATCGATGCTCTTACGGTGTAGGAAAACATCGTGAGGAAACCTGCGCACGCCTTAGAAGACATCCCAAGGTTGTGCGTGAAGTTAACCGATCCGAACAGGGCCTGCGTGATGAATGACGTGTACAGTACGACCTGTACACCCTTGACGGGTAGGTACTCTGGACGAACCAAACTACTAGGCTCACAGAAACCGATGGAGCTTAAGAGTTAAAGTTAAAAACTTTCCCTTATAACAATCTCCTCAAGTCTACTTCACGTACAATAGCTGTAACTGCAGTGAAGTCTACGTTTACAAGAAAAGTCTGCGTCCATTGAATTAAATCACGGGGCGGACAAAACTTCAATCGGCTTAGACGGTTTCAAGTGGATCGAACAAGAGGCCGATTCAAGCTTGCTGGCCCCCAATTCCGTTAAAATTAAAAGGCGCTAAAAGGATCGATATTGTTTTTTGTTGTGTCTTAGAAGTAAATTCTTGCACTCATTCGTTTTGTTATATAGTAGATTTTTATTGGTGACATTATGAACAATTCATTTTATTATAACATTACCATTTTTAACCATTTATGATGAGAGTTGTACTAAATATCATTTTTACATTTATATTGTAAAGTGTTGTAATGTCAAATAAATGAGTGAAATTGAGGCCCCGAACTCGGGTTTTTTACAAAAGTAAGAAAAAAAGATTATTTATGCAGACACTTTCAATTTCAATTTCAATTTGATTCAAATGACATTTGTTTAAATAAACGAGTTGTGACAAAGTGAAAAAAGTTTCAAACGTGTCTGTAAAACTGTCGCTGTAAAAATTGGACACATTTTACGCACAAATCCTATTTATTTATTCTATTTTATAGCAGACGATCATAATAATGGTTAATAATATGAAATAGCAATAATTGCATTAACGATCTTTAAGAACTATTAAAAAATAAGGAAATATGGTGAGTGTGATGAGAATTTTCGTACGTACTTTTTTTTTGATAATGACAATTTAAGAGTTAATTTAATAATGTTCGTATTAACAGAGTCTCAAAAAATCGTACGTAAAGCAACATATCGCTAGTTTTAAATTCATTACCTTTATTTTTTTTGGGTAAACATGCATATAGCAACGTATATAAAAAAACTTTTAGCCTGGAATTTGTTTGTAAGCAATCGAAAGAAACGACCTTATTACCATAATATATACACCCTACATGTGTCTTTTCTTTATTCAAAATAACGCCCCTAAGGCATAGAGTTCGCGACACCGTTTTGCCTTTTCAAAATCAGTACAATGGAAAAAGGAAGCGGCCATAGTGAAAGGAAATTTATCTATAACTCAACGGTACCTTTTGGGACGATCAAGTCCCTACGGCGTTCTACGGTTGACTTTTAAAACGACACTTCTGATTTTATGACCGTGTGTGATAACACGATATACCTACACTTAAGCCAAAGCATGCAAATACAGGGGTCTGGGCTCCGAATATGATTTTGTTCCGTTCGGTGTCGAGACCCTTGGTCCGTGGGGTCCTAGTGCTTTGAGGCTTTTCAAAGAGATTTCCAAAAGGTTAGTTGACGTCACAGGTGACCGAAGATCTGGCAGCTACCTTGGTCAAAGAATCAGTCTGGCAATCCAAAGGGGTAACGCTGCCAGTATTTTCGGAACTTTGCCGAAAGGGACTTCTATTAATTATATTTTTTAGTTTTAATTTTTTTTATTTTTAAGTGTTTAGGGTGTAATATATTTTAGTTACCGAATAATGTAATGTTGTAAATAAAAATATATTTTAAATACAAAATGTATGTCAGTATATAGTTCGATGTATTAACACTTAAAACATTATTTATAATAAAGTTTTAGAAATTTAATAACAACAGTCTTTTCATTGAGGTTATTTACACGTATATGAATATTTATTTGGTATACCTGAACATTAGCTAAGTTACAAGTGCTTTTATACAATTGTGTCTAATTAATGCAAATAAATTGTACGAGTATTGATAACTACACAAATAATTTATATAAAGCGTAGTTTTTTTCAATTGTAAGTAAGAAGAAACATTATCTATCTATATACTATAATAACAGATACACATAATTTATTTAATATAACTAAACCTATAAGCGCTATTAGTATAAAATATTTCTTTCATTCCCAGTCAAATAGAAATAGAAATAGAAATTTTATTTTGCGAGAATGTGTTAATTACAGATGACAGTTATTTTTATACATTTCCAAGACACATTCACCCAACGGGGCATGCAATACATAACAATAATTATATTGAAACAATTCTCCTTTATTTAATGTCAGATAGATCATTTATGTACTTATAATGTCAAATTCATGTTAAAATTTGTAATATAAAGATTAAAAAAAATCATTAATAGAAATAGTTAAACTAAACAAGCATCATTTGTGGTCAAAAATTCATTAACGCTATAGAAACAATTTTGAATAAGCCATATTTGAGTTTCATTTTGAATTGATTAAGATTCAAAATTTTTATAGCAGATGGTAGCCTATTATATATTTTAACACACATTACGCGACAACTTCTTGAACACAAATCTTCATATATTTAGGTATGTCAACAGTTGTTACAATATTAATACAAAATATCTATCTCTCTTCAACCTGTCGCAGTCCACTACTCGACATAGGTCTCTCCATCCTGTGCCAGATGTCCCGGTCCTCCGCTTCCTCATCCAGCCTCTACAAGCGACCTATCGCAAGTCGTCGGTTCATCGGGCCGGAGGGTTTTCTACGCTACGCTTGCCACATACACATACAAAGAAATATTGTCTTTTTCTTTTAAGAAATAAAAGTTTAGAGTGAATAATATTTTTTATAAGACCGCGTTTTAATCTTTGCAAATAAAAAAACTTAACGAAATTTACTATTTAAATTCCTCCATCAAAAAAGTGTCTGTATAAATATTATCAGTCAGGCTTTTATTAGTTCTGAGAGGTTCCAGAACAGATTACCATTAGAGGGCTGAGAGTATGTCGTTTAGACGGAATTTCGCTAATTAACGTTAGCAAAGTTCCCATTAATTGGGTATTTACGGCTTACTTGAAACTACATTTTGAGCATAATGGTATAGGCTCAGTCTATTGATATTTGATCCGTGGTTTTACAGAAAATATGTTACGATGTTCGTTATAATATTGTGGTTTCATTGAAACCTAAAACGGTACAGTGATTGCTAACTATATGTTAACTATGTTGAATAAAAGTAGGGCCAGATTAAAGTATAATTAGTACAGAATTGGAATTATAAAAGTTCGTTTATCGAAAGTGGAACAAGATTTTTTAGAAAATTTAGTTAAGAACAATATTTAATCATAAAGTAAAGGGGACGGTCAGTTTGCTCACCTGGTGATAAGTTATACGCCTGACCATAGCTGATTCAGTATTGGTAGATAATAACAGTACCTATCATTATTTTCCGCCAACACTGCCCTGCGCCCGAGACGACAGATGAGTCTTTTCTCAGTTGAAGTAAAAAACAATCTCGATAAGGCAAGCGTAGTGTGGGACGCTCAGTGGCCATGGATAGACAGCTTGACCAAGGTGACTGTTGAAAGTCGAATGCAGGCTTCTAACAGCCGGGTTGGTTGGCGCTTACAGAAGGAGGCCTATGTTCAGCAGTGTACTATGTTGGGCTGATTGCTTGAAAAGATTTAAGAATTGAGTTTATATGAGATAAAAATTTATCATAAACAGCACTTAAAAATTACGTCATTAGATAAAATATGAAGGGTTTGTGAAAGTGAAATAAAAAACTAATGAATACAAGTATACTGGATGTTACCAAGTCTTTGTGAGGATATAAGGAAAAAATATCAAAATTGCTTCGTAGAAATTCAACGCATGTGCTGCTGCTTAAAAGGCAAAAGTAAATTGATTTTTAAAACCAGTGTGTGTTGAAGCAGCTGGCGTGTGAAACCAATAGTGTGTCAGCTCCTATTTTAGAATGATAATTGTTAACACCAATCTGCTGTGGGCCCGCGGGTTATCGCCCAAACTCTCTATTGCCATTAGCTGTGTAACTAATGATTATGATTTTTCTTCTTCTAGCACAAATGAAATGGAGTGGAGACCAAAACCTCGGGCGATTTGCTTTTCCAAGTCAGTGAGGTGACCAAAGGCCATAAACCTATCTTCGTCCACCTTATATTTCCTTTTCCCTGAATTTACTAGCTGGCAATGGACGGGACATTTAGCTCCAAGTATCTATAGCCGCTGGAGCAGAAAACTTGAGCGGAGACCTCGTAATGGCAAGCGCAGCGTGAGATAGCCACTCACGAGATGGTCAGAAGACCTGAGGAAAGTCGTGTTTTGTCGTTTGATGCAAATAGCCTCCGACAGAGCGAGGTGGAGATTTTTGAGGGAAGCCATGTTCAGCACTGGATGTATTATGGCTGTAATGATGATGACTAGTTGTTGTAACGGTTAGCCTAGGGGAGGTGACAGTTATATTCTAGTCTTCCATCATAACAAGGCTTCATCATCATCATCATTACTATTAAAAAGTCCACTGCTGAACGAAGGCCCCCCTAATGATTTCCACGCGGACCGATCCCTAGCAGTTGACATTCATGCTACCTGCCACCTTCACCAGGTCATCCATCCATGTAACATAACTATTACTTACGGATATTAAATTGCTACTTAAATTAAATTGAAAGTGAATTAAATATAAAATTATAAGAAAAGAAAATTAAGTTAATTAATAAAATGAAAGGTTGCGAAAGTGATTTGGAGCATGTAATTGAAAAGTCACCCTAAATAAATCCACAATCAAAGCAAATTTACTAAATTACAGGTTTTCAGTGTAATTGAATGAAAAGGTTACTTTTGCTTTATGAAATGAGTTGGTCGGTTCATTATTTTCTAAACGGCAGAAAAGTATTAATAAGGGTATGGTTAGACTAATCCTAGAGTTAGTTATATTTGAGCTGCTTTTGTAGAGTGAGACTTATTTTGTTTGTTGTTGTTTATTTAGAAGACTGAGGCCTGTATTCCAGAACGAGACTCAAGCGATCCTCACTTAAGTAGAGTGATAAAGGGATAGCACTCTATACGATAAATAGCGGCATCCCTTTCTTACTCAATTTAAGTAAAAGATCAATTGAGTCTTGTTCTAGAATACGGGCCTGAGCGTTGGATATAGATAACTATTCCATCCGGTGCTTTGAAGGCCACAGGGAACTTTTTCGAGGAAAAAATCATACTAAGATAAAAAAATATGCGGTGATCAAAGAAAACTCAAACCACACTAGACCACGGAGGCATTTATAAAGGCATTGAGGGATTTTTTCAATAATGTAGAAACCTTTTTTAGCAATATACACGCAACACACAAACACGCACACGCACACGCAGACGCACGCGCACACGCACGCGCACGCGCACGCGCACGCACACGCACGCACGCACGCACGCACGCACACACACACACACAAACGCACTATCACAAACACACCTCTCCTGTCATTTAGCCTATAAGTTATCTCTTTATAATGTCTTATTATTTGTGCCATCTTGTAAATTTGAGCATATTTTAAGCACAAACAATATGTGAAAGCATTAGAATTGTAATAGATGCTAATGTAATGTTTGTTGTGTGATTTTTTTTTGATGATACAAAGTGAACGGACGGTCAGGACGGTCAGGACGCTCACCTGATGGTAAGTGATACGCTTAACCATGACAAAGCGGCGTTGAAGGAGACCAATAACTAATAAACAGTTATTATTCGCCATCAATGCCGCACTGCGCCCGTCACCCGAGGCACCAGATGTTAGGTCTCTTATACCCGATAATTTCATTACTATTATTATATTAGATTAATATTATTATAGACTACATCTCGTCTATTCGTAATATATAAGAGGGTTGGCTATAACTTTAACTTGTTCCTGCTGTCAGCAGGCGCAATTCGTTCTCCACGTTTTTCATTAGGAAGTCTGTGTATCTTTTATGACCACCCTCGCCTGCGAGATAATTAAGTAAGAGGGATGTTTTATTTTGTGGTAACGAATGTTATATGTATTTGGATTTCAATCACTGATAAAGCCCACAAAGTTACAACGATGTGTAGAGTTCTAATTAAAAAAAAACGAAGAACTCAAACGGGCAAATACTAAACAAGTAAATTACATACATAATATAAATTGTGACATTTTACTTGGTTTTTTAGATTACTGAAATATATACATAATAACAGAAACAGCCAGACCAATACAAACAGATTTACGCTCACAAATGTACTGCTTGATTATCGAACCTGGAACTATGTGTGTAAAAGCCGTCTCCACAATCACATGTTTTCTTGTATAATATGTATTTATTCACAAAAA
This sequence comes from Leucinodes orbonalis, assembly GCA_019425675.1. Taxonomy (NCBI): domain Eukaryota; kingdom Metazoa; phylum Arthropoda; class Insecta; order Lepidoptera; family Crambidae; genus Leucinodes; species Leucinodes orbonalis. Next base: position 42,464 of record PQWD01013381.1, on the reverse strand, counting down.
GTACATAAGTATGTTTATCCGTTGTTTAGTACCAATAGTACCATATAGAAAGAAAGAACACATAAACATACACAGAAAACAACACAATTATACATTTCTGGAATCTATTAGGTACAATATAAAATTAAACTATAAAGTAACATAAAAAAAACAACATATGCATTATTGTTTATGGTAATATTTACCATAAATAAGAATGCATACTAACAATATTTAATTGGTCAAATTGACACTGCCTAATATTATATTACAGGCTAATGCTAAGTTTGGGACTTGATGGCGCTGTGTGAATGTCAGTATATATTTTTTTTCACACCACACGTGTCGTCAACTCGAATAAAAGTCACAGATAGCACATGTGAGTTTTTCTACCTAAAAACCTTTCCTTGAACGCGGGGTGATTTTTCCTTACGCTATCTCACAATTCCAGGTAAATAGTAATTCTGTAATGTAATTTTTTGTTTATCTTTCCCCCTCTGGGGCTAAAGTCTTATTAGCATAATGACGTCTACATTTGTCTCGGAAAGAATAAAGCTCAGACAATTTAGTAAATTCTCAAAGTTACACTCTTGACGTCTTATCATCATCATCAGCTCATTATACGTCTTCACTGAGGCGCACGGGCCTATCCGTTTTGGGTGTGGGCCTTAGTCGTCCACGCGGGCCCAGTGCGTATTGGCCTACTTTACTCGAATTCACACTAAAGAAAACATCGTGAGCAAACCTGTGCACGCCTGTTTCAAAGGTTGTGTGTGAAATCGTCAATCCCACACCGGGCCCGCGTGGACGACTAAGGCCTAATGAATAAGGCCTAAGGAATAATGATGATGATATTTATCATAAAAAACTTGTGTGGATACATCCACTGTGCTTCTACATTTTTACATTAAATTTGGATACCCTAATTAATAAGACTTGAAAACAAATTTGATTTGTTTGAAAAATAAATTGTGTTTGAAAATTCGCACCGCTGTTTTCATCGTATGACGTCATAAGTCGTAAACATTAAACAGATTATAACAAAATTGCATTTGTGGTTAGACAAGTGCTTCGTCAAACCACAAACTGACGATCTGACGTCATTATGGCTAGACAATATGGCGTCAACTTGAAAAGCGACATATATTAACATAGCGCTTCTTGTTTTTCAAAAACTTTATATTTTCTCTGTGATTCATTTAGTTTAAGGTGACTTGCGAAATTCCACACTGAATTTACCTATTATTCAAGTAAGTCCAATGGTTTCAAAATCATTGATTTGATTTATGATTCGAGTACGTTTTGAATACGCGCTTACATAAAAGATAGACATCGCGAGGAAACCTGCGCACACCTGCAAAGAGATTCAAACTCCTGGATCCGCGCGGATGGCTAGACACCTTTACGGATAGGCTCGTGCCCCTTGGTGCGGACGTTTAATGAGCTGAAAATTATGATTTTTCTTGAAAAAATAACAAAATGCCTTATTTTAACATTCCTGTTTAGTATTTACTCGTTCATATGTTTATGAATTTTGAAACCTTATGAAGGATTGTATCCTTGAAATGTATTGCATGTATTTAATTGTATATTCAAAACTTAATACCGTTACAGGAAGAGGATATCAAAGAGAAATTTATTTAATAAATAAATTGATGACGGTTCACTACCACTAATGAAATCGGTACAAATTAAATTTAAGCAACGATTATCAAATTTTCCGGAAATTGTATCAAGAGATACCATAGAACAAAGCTCCTACAATTAATTTATGCATTCATAATATTAAGTTTAAATTTTGATATAAAGTTTTCATGACTATACTCTGGTGGAAGCTGGATGAGAAAAGCGGAGGACCAGGATGTCTGGCGCAAAATAGGGGAGACCTATGTCCAGCAGTGGACTGCAATAGGTTGAAGAGAGAGAATACTCTAATGTTTGTAGTCATCATTTAGAGTACACTTGTAGATAGGTACTATTAGGCCTGTACTAAATTAATAATAAGGAGACTAAATCCAACAGTGGAGCGAATTCTCGACAGCTCTTCTAAGTGCCATCAACTTTGTAAACCAGTAGCAGATTAAATTATTGTCATCAATTAATTCTGATTTATTTCCAAACTACCTCTTTAATATCCTATTGAACTTAATACTTTTCAATATTCCTTTTGCGTCCGAAGCTGAAGAAATTCCTTAAACCAAAATTCCGCCATTTTCTCGCTTGGTTTTATTGACAACTCAGTAATGTCACGACTGCGAGAAACATAAAATCAAGTTTCGTAATCAAATTGACTCGTGTTAGTTGCTTTGTTCTTGTTTTTATACGATCTCTTTTAAATTAGACCTTGTTTCAGGTTTTGAACTTGTTATAACGCAAAAGCAGGTTACAACTTTTGCTATCATCATCGCCATTACAGCTTTATATCTGCTGAACGAAAACTAATAAAACCAATGATTTCCACGCGAACTAATCACTAGCAGCAGTTGACATCAATCTAGGCTTAATAATACAAATAATTACTAAATTATTTATTTATGTTTCAAAAACAGGATAGAATTATGAAACACATTAAATGAAAACAGTTCACTGGTCAAGACTGTAGCCCAGAGACAGTGTACACAGCATGATTACAGAACTTTTAAAAATATAGTAAAGCTAGAAAAGTAAAAAGAGTTCGAACAAACTTAAATTAATATCTTTCTTACGACGTTAAGATAGTTTTAGATATGAATTTTGAAATAACTATCAAAATTATCATTGAAGATGAAGTAGCAGTGAGCTGGTCACGTATGTTGCAGAACCGATGGCCGTTGGAGCAAGCGAGTTCTGGAGTGGAGACCGCGTCTTGGCAAGCGTAGCGTGGGACGCCCTCCGGCCCGATGGACCGACGACTTGCGAAAGGTCGCTGGTGGAGGCTGGATGAGAAATGCGGAGGACCGGGATATCTGGCGCATAATGGGGGAGACCTATGTCCAGCAGTGGACTGCAATAATAAAACAATAGGTTGAAGAGAGAGAGAGAGCGAGAAGAGATGTCTATCTCTCCATTACCCCATTAACTAAGTCATGATGAGCTGGTGACATTTTAATTTGTGTCAAATTAACCCGTTTAGTCTAAGTATTTAGTATTTTATAAAGCTATACTATGCCAACTTTTCTGTTTTCTTTCATCATCGTCAACTTATTTAAACATCCCCACCGAGGGGCACAAACCTACCCGTATAGGGTGTATAGACCTTAGTCATCCACGCGAGCGCAAAGCTAATTGGTGGACTTCACGCACAACCTTTGAATCTGTTCGTAGGTGTGCGCAGGTTTCCTCATGATAGCTTTATATCACGTACATATAATTTCGAAAATTTGATAAGATATTGGTACGTGGCGGAATTTGAACTTGCTCCAGATGAGAAGGCAACAGTCCACACCAAGCTATTTTCTTTGAATATGCAAAATTATTAAGGTGTATTTATTATATTACAAAATATAATTATGATTAAACCCGGAGCATGCAAAAATACCAGAGCTTGCTTTAAAATCTATCAATTTATTTTCTTTTTTCCTTCCTTGCCTGTTCTTTTTCCTTTTTTTAACGCTGTTGATTATGATTAATTTCGTTTAACTTATTTTTTTGTTTATTATTTTTATTTTATTGTAAAAATATTTAAAAATAGAAGTCGGATTGAGATGAGGAAAATAAAGTGAAATTCTCTTTTGAAGCTGTAAATGTAAACTGGTAAGTAATTTAAACATTTTGGTACAATCGTATTCTCTATAACTCGTGAATTGTTATGTTTTAATTTTGAAAATAATAATATACTATTCGAAAATAAATAAATAATTTAATGATGTGGACAGTAATTTGAAACAAGCACTTACAGAATTTGTTGCCGGCTTCTACTCAGTGAATCATTCTCAAATAATTAAACTTGAAATTGTGGATAAAGCTCAAGAAAAAGACTTAGCCCTTGGGAACCTAATTTCGTTCTTGAATGGCGAACCAGGAAAGAAAAAAAATTGAGCGTCCAACAATCAGTTGGACCTGATGACCTGGTTAAGGTGGTATGGTTTTTTAGGTAACCGGTTTGATCAAGTTTTTCTGCCTTAAAATCTCCTGCTTGATCATAATTTGATCAAACATTCTCCCGCTTTGATCAAAATAACACGATCATACATAAAACACAAGATGAATTAGTCATCATCATCATCAGCACATTAAACGTCCCCACAGAGAGAGGGCACGAGCCTACCCGTATAGGGCGATTAGGCCTTAGTCGTTCACGCAGGCCCAGTGCGGATTGGACGACTTCACGCACAACCTTTGAATCTTGAATAATTGAATACTTAAATGTCGATGTAAAAACAATTTTAATTGTTTGTAATGTATCGGTTTTCAAGCATCAAATAAACATTAAACCTATTGTTACTTCATGTTAAACTTCCATGAAACCAAGACCTTATCCCAAAGGAAATCTACACTATCCTAGCACTTTAGCTAAAGTGGTAAAACTTGACATACTAAGAACTTTACAAGGAAAGTTGTTCTGTATTTAGTACGGAGTTCAGGATTTTTGTTCAGTGACATAGGTATGAAAGCTTGGTAATATCTCACCAAGTTTAAATTTGATAAAATAAAAGTTAAATTAATCGTTTTTACTGCAAAACAACATAACATAGTATGTATTACATACTTAATTGTTTTTGATATATCGTTGACTTTTGTAGTCGTAATTTTACTCTGAATTTAAAATTATTGAGAAGTCATCTACTACACCAACGGTTCCAGATTTGATCCCCGTGCAGTAATAATATTATGTAAGTATTTATTACATAAAAAGCATGTCATTAAGACATTATATAGTTCTCATGATACAAGAACGATAACGCTGTGTAAAATTCTGTGGATTGTGATTTAATTTCAGTAATCAATGCGCTATATAGTATCAAAAGTATGTTTTTCAATAATTTTGCGGCCATAAAGCTTTTCTCCTCTGCTAGTACTTAAACGGTCCTTAACGGTATTTAAAATACATTACTTTTCACTCCATTGTTAATAAGTGTCACATTGTGATGTAAATATTATTAACTTTACTTTGAAATGGGCTATACAAAGACGTCCCAATGACTTGCATTATTGAGAAGGGCTAACCCGTAAAACAAGTGCATTATATCTCCAACTTATCTGCTGGATATAGGTCTCCCCTATTTGGCTATATGCTTCATATCCCGACACGTACTTATGTCTTTTCCAATTTTCGATATGTGCCGTATATATCCGACACTCCTATTGTGAAAGAAAACATCGTGAGGAAACCAGTGCACGCCGACGAAGAGATTCAATCCGCACTACACTTACGTGGATGACTGAGACCTATACCCTATATGAGTAGGCTTGTGCCCCTCGGTGATAACGTATATGAGCTGGGAGATTACCGCCATCCCTTAAAACAGTATTACTGTAATGATTTGTCAGCATTCTTGTACCAGAAAAGGTGAAGTCATCATCATCATAAGCTGATGTCCGCACCGAGGGGCACGAGCCTACCCGTATAGGGTGATTAGGCTTTAGTCGTCCACGCGGGCCCAGTGCGGATTGGACGACTTCACATACAACCTTCGAATCACTTCGCAAGCGTGCATGAAGGTTTCCTTACGATGTTTTCCTTCACCGTAAGAGCGTCGGATAACGTACATATAAATTCGAAAACACATTGGTACGCGTCGGGATTTGAACCTCAGCCCTCCTAGTAGGAAGGCGACAGTCCACACCATTGAGCCACCGACGCTCGCTTCGAAGGCGAGGAATATATATTAATGTAAAACTGTTTTAAGAGATGGTGGTACCTCCCCCTATGATGTAATATACTTATTCTGTACTTTTTGATGTTCGAAACAGCATACATTGAAACAAATAGCTTTTGCTATTAACTCAATCTTGAAAGGGGATTGAAACTCCTTAGAACTTAATAAATGTATAAAATCACTTCTACGAAAAGTAATTAATGTATTCTTGTGTTCATAAAACCAATTTTTGGCTTTGATTATGACATTTACTTATTAATTTCCTCATCTCTTCATTTCGTTATTTCTGTTAAAGTCCGCTGGTAGAGTCACAAAAAATATGATAATAATAACAATTGACGATTCAAAAGTATCTGTAACAGATTTATTTGAATAAAGATTTTTTTTCTTTCTTTCTGTTACTCGTAGCTGTTACTTTGATTTGGTGGCTAAATCTTTGAATTTTCCTCTGAGGAACCCTTCACAGTTATCCATAAATAAGGGATCGCATTTATTGGCACTAATACAAGCTATTTTGGGCTGTATGCCAAAATCGGAGCGGTCATGGGCCAAATAGCTAATGTATCCGATACACCATCGAATGTGGTGTGATATTAGTTAGAAATGGCGTAAATGGATAGTGAGGATCACGCTTTACTTTACAAGGCTAATAGTAAAACGAAATCCGAAGCGTTACATCGTATGGAATCTCAAATTAATAATCAGTTTTGAACACAAAATCATTATTTTCTGGAGTACTTGATGTTTGCGTTAAATTTGTACTGTAATGTTAGATTATTTTGAAGCTCACAAATATTTAAATGAAACATTGGTTATTCTTTTTTGAATTGACATTATTAATAAAGTATGATAAGATATCAACACGACACTTAATATAACTTTTGTATTCGTAGCCAAATCTGATCCTAATAAATATTATTTTATATTGGTGGAATCCAAATTGCTATGTCATGGGTATACTGAATTTGATTTAACTATGTTTTTTAGAGTAAATGATTATTTTACTTCGACCCATGTTAATGTTTGTAAAATGTCTTTTACAAATGCCGGTATAGATCAGGCAACTATGAGCTTCACATTTCATTATAAACACAATGTTAATGCTATAATTGAATACTATCTCAATTTACTGACAGATGCTAATAAAAAGTTACCAGTAATTAAAACACTATTACTATGAATACTACTACTTCACTATTTATGTACCAGAAAAGACGATATAAAAGAAATCAGTTAGTAATCACCAAATAATTTTGATATCATAGACTGGCATTTATCACTCAAACCTTAAGAGTGTAACTTAAACACCAAAAAGGTTTTATCTCAACCCAGATTCACGACGCGTTAAAACAAAACCACGCTCTCATTTCTGACGGCCATTTTGTTAATGCGTTTCCTACAGTGACAAAAGTTTTAAGTCCCCGTCATTTTTCTTCTGGAAACATCGTCAGATGCCCCCAGATGTCTGAGTTCGGGCCGTAATGGACCTGTGCCAGCTTTTAATGAGCCACTATGATTAATTGTTTTCACTGCTATGAAATGTTAATTGGTCCTTCTGGAATAAACATTGCACTGGATTTATATTAGGTTTCCGCAATGATATTCTGTATATATAAAGGTAGATACGCCATCCGTGCCTCAAAAATGAACCGCCGAAGAGAGTACAGTTTGTACTCTTTTGTTAAGGTAAATGTAAGCTTATTCGAAATAGGTATGTGTATGTGTGCTGTCGTTGCATTTGGAACACCTTTTTCGATTTTTTGTGAGCATATCACGAGTCTTTACTTTTTTACATCATGGGGTTTTCGTTGAAGCACATTGTTGTAGCTTTGTTATTTAGCATTGATGCAATCTTAGGTTAATTAATATAAATAGCCTTTGCATAAATGTTTATAGGTTTTACTGAGTTTTGATGATTTCCATTGTTACAAAGTGTTATTTAAACGAATGCGTAAATGGAAAGGGCGCAGCAGTGTTGACGGAAAAATATTGACTGCCTACTGTTATTAATTTCCTTCAAAACTGCTCCTAGCATGGTCAAGCGTATCACTTACCACCAGGTGAGCGCACTGACCGTCCCGTGAACTTATGACGTAAAAAAATTACACCGTCAATTATTATACAATATGCTATAGCGGGCAAAACGTGGAGACGTCGCATCTTATGGTAAAAGACATCGCCGCCCATGTATATAATTCATTAGAATTACGGTAAGTATAAGCTTATGATAATTATTAATCATCATCATCAGCAGCTCATTAAATGACCTCAATAAAGGGCACGAGCTTATCCGTACCCGGGTGTATAGGCCTTAGTCGTCCACGCATGCCCAGTGCGGATTGGCCGACTTCACAGCCTTGAATCTCTTCACAGGCGTGCGCAGGTTTCCTCACGAAGTTTTCCTTTACTGTAAGAGCGTCGGATAATGAACATATAATTTCGAAAAATCGCGAAATAGATTAGTTCTAGGTACTAATTATTGTATTAGTAAAAAAAAACGCTTTATTGCTCACAAGTACACAAAAAACAAACGAAACAGTAGCATTTACAATACTGTTGGCAAAGATGGCCTTATCTCTTCCAAGCAACCTTTGGGTAAGGAACAAATCAGGAAAAAATAAAGGTAGGGCACAAGCAAAACTACAACAATGATTAAAAACATAGTATACAAAAATAAAGTAATAAAATATCACATATATGAATGAAAATGTACACATATACATATAAATATATAAATAAAAATATCATATCTTATACTAAATATCGAAGTTAAATATATATATTGTTTAAGTAGGTACAGATATACACAAAAGTTACTGATATAGCTCGTCGGATCAGTAAGTTTAAGTGGCAGTGGGCTGGTCACGTATGTCGCAAGACCTCGGGCCGTTGGAGCAGACGAGCGTAGCGTAGGACGCTCGGACCGAGGGACAGACAAATTGCGAAAAGTCCTCTTTTTTTTTATCTTTGAACACTTCTTAATTTTGTATTATTCTTAGGTACGTTAGTTATCTCAGCGTCAATTTTGTAAGACCAATAAATATTTTTATTGCTTCCCTTTATACTTTTTATCATGAAACTCAAAAAATATTTTGCGGTCAAATTGCCAAGAAAAGTTTTTGTTCTCCCGGTGAGTCAGGAAGTGATTAAAAAGTTAACTTTGATAAATGCCTTCAACTTTCTCACTCATAATCGATCACGCAATTTATACCTTCTGAAAAGTAGAAAATGAAGCTTTTCAGTGCAGCGTAAGGAGCAAAATATTATCCGAAGTAATTTACGTACTTCATCATCAGCTTAATAAACGTCCCCACCGAGAGGCACGAGCCTACCCGTAAAGTGTGTTTAGGCCTTAGTAGTTTCTATGCGGGCCCAATGCGGGTTGGATGACTTCAAGCACAAACTTTGAATATTTGCAGGCGTGCGCAGATTTCCTCATGATGTTTACCTTCACCGTAAACAACTCAATGGTGTGAACTGTTGCCCTCCAACCGGGAGAGATGAGGTTCAATTCCTGCCACGTACCAATGTGTTTTCGAATTTTCGGCATTATATGTACGTTATCGCTCTTACGGTGGAATTTGTGTACATTTATTGATATTTTAAGTTTTAAGAAATTATTTTAAAAGTATATTGAAATTATTATTTGTAAACGTTTGTAGGTTAATCAAATTAGTACTACGCTCAACATTATATTACGCACAGCAACAAGTTCCCAGAAGTCACCAAATTAATAATAATTTATTTTATCACCATAAACTAGGTGACCAGGTTCATTAGGTGGTAGACTCAATACTGAGTCGTCTAGGTAGGTACCACCGCAGAGCCAGATATCGTCCCGTGAAACAGGAGTGTTATGCACTTTTGTGTTTCGGGATGAGGGCACTGCTGCTAGTAAAATTACCGGATATAAGAGACCTAACATCTGTTGTCTCGGATAACGGTCTATCAGTTGTTGGACTCCTTTAATGCTGCTCTGTCGTGGTCTGGCGTATCACTTATCATCAGATGAGCATCCAGATCGTCTTGTACACTTATAACATAAACAATTATAATAATCTAACAGTATTTTATAAAACAACACAAACATTCACAATACATTTTATCTTATGAACTAAATGCCAAACTAAACCCTCCACCTCGTACTATTATAGATAATTACTGTAACATTTTAGACATATAGTAGTGTTATCAAACATGTTAAAAACATTTTCAAATAACCTTGCTGAAGCCACTTTGAAAAGAAAAAGTGCATTGTGCACACAACATACTCTTTCAAAGCAAAACGAATACGCTGACCGGTTTCTTGAAATGCAAATCCTCCACTCATCTGCATTCAGAACTCATGAATACTGATGGTAGTCCAGCTCAAAAAACCTCTCAATTTCAAATTTTTTCTCAGTAACATGCTAATAAAGATCCTGATTATGTTCGGGATAACTTTGCAAAGACGTTTGATCTTCCACTATATTATTTTACTGATTATTTAGAGATAGTTTTTAGCTCCGTAATGTATGCAGCCATTGTAGTATATTCACGGGAGTGCTTCGAAGCTTAGCGAAGGTAACGGATTGTCTGTCAAAAATATTTTTTCTTTAAACAAAGTGTCCCATACACAACCGTCTATATATTTACCAGTTTATATATGTGAAGTTGTTAATATTAGGCAACTTTTTAATGTAACGAACTGTACAGGACAGTTAGTATGTTCACCTGATAGTAAGCGATACGCCTGACCATGACAGAGCGGCATTGAAGAAGACCAACATTTGATAGACAGTTATTATTCTTCATCAATGCCGCCCCTCACCCGAGACAACAGATATTAGGTCTCTTATAACCGGCAATTTTACTTGCTAACAGTGCCTGCATACCTTAACACATAGGTGCATAGCACTTCTGTTTCACGGGATGATATCTGGCACTGCGATAGTACCTACCTAGACGACCCAGTATCGAGTCTACCACATACTCGTTGTAAATATAAAAAATAACAATGCAATTTTATTATTTAAAATGTTCACAATTTCTTGATTTGTTGTCATAGCTTAAGTTTTGTCTAGAATCTTGATTTTACTATCATTGTACTGTCATGGTTTATCTTATTCGACGACACACTGAGGGGAAGGTAGCCAATTAATTTTCCAGTTTACAACAAACTTGCATAGTCTCAGGGTTCACTAGTCTTGTCAAATTAGATAGTAATAACACTGTATACATCGTTTAAACCTCCATCAATAGTTGACGTTTTATTAATAGGGGCTTAATCGTATTGATGTTCGATGCTTTCATAATAATACCTATGAGAGGTACAACAAAAGCAACGGTTGTTTTGTACAAAGATACAGGAGATCAAAATGTTCCAGGGCCAAGTTTGTTGCTACGATAATGTAAGCAGTTCAAACATGCCTTTTTTATGATAAAAGTGTACAGGACGGTCTGGACGCACACCTGATGGTAAGTGATACGCCAGATCATGACAGAGCGGCATTAAAGGAGACCAACAACTGACAGACAGTTATTATCATTAATGCCGCACTGCGCCCGACATCAGAGACAACAGATGTTAAGTCTCTTATACCCGGTAATTTCACTAGTTACAGTGCCCTCATCCCCGAAACACAAAAGTGCATAACATTCCTGTTTCACGGGATGATATCTGGCACTGCGGTGGTACCTGCCTAGACGACTCAGTATCGAGTCTACCACCTAGTACTAGCATACATTGTTAAGTTTGGTTTCTAGTATTTTTCCATATTTTGGGTGTTTTATATGTATAATATGTAATTTATTACAAACAAGTTCTTAAATATGCTTATCCGTTGTTTATTCCATATTACATGCTAATGCTTAGTTTGGGGCCAGAGGGCGTTGTGTGAATGTCAGTGGATATTTATTTACGCACGGGTGCAATGTTGATCGTAAAAGGCACGCTCCCGGCTTCCCCGTCGGCCGGTATCGCCGCAAACCAACCGCAAAACAACAAAGGCCACTTGCATAATCATTTTGAAGTATTTCAATTTGAATTGGTTACATCTTTAACGGTTTAAATAAAACTCAACAGTGTCTCATAAAAATGACAAAGCTAAATTAAATATTCGCTGATGAAATGCTCAGCATTCGGACCGTACGGTAATTTGAATAATTTTGCTATTCAGATTCTCTAGTAGTTTTTAAGACAAGTATAATAACTAAAAAGCTAAAATTTTTATCATAAAAAAATACCTGTGTTTGAAAATAACTTTGGCTGTAGCTGAAAATCAGCGGTTTGCCAATGGTAAACCTATCGCTGAGCTCTGGCCTTTTTATATCGCCGCGACACACACATCAGAACGTCAATGTATATTGAATTGTTTTTTGTTGGTGATATAAATAAAAATAAATAAAAAAAATGTAAAATTAAGCAGTCGAAAATTTCTTTGCTGTATAAACTCTAAAACAATAATCTCCTTAAACGGCTTAAGCTGGGTTTTTATTCAAGCGACGATTTACCTAAGTAGCTTCAAAAGCTTTTTAAGCGAATACAAATATCTGTTCGTTTTCAACTATGAAACTAATCCAAACGCAAAGTTTAATTCAAAGCTTGGCTTTACGGTTACTTTCCATTTAGTAAACTTCCCATTTCGTAATCCTCAAATTATACTTATCAAAAAGTGGCGTTCGTAAACATTTCATTTCTTCATACATTTAATCCCATTTGGTAAACTTTGTTACTATTGTTATTTTTGTACGGTACAGTCAGTGTCAAATTAAATTGAAAGAAGATAAAGGTTTTTAAAAGCTTCACAGTATTTACTGATGTTAAAACGTATGATATTATCTACTTCAGCAAATGTTGCAAACCAGAAATTTATGTGCTCAAATTATTTGCTATTCATTGTTAAGTTTTTAATGCCTTTGTAATTCAATTACTTAACTTATTGACAGAAACTGATCGTTCGTCATTTAAAAGACACATTGTTCATTTGTTTAGTTGAATTGATATAAGCTTCTCATTCGTTAGAGCGTCGGTGGCTCATTGGTGTGGACTGTCGCCTTCCTACCGGAAGGGCTGAGGTTCAAATCCCGACACGTACCAATGTGTTTTCAAATTTTCGAAAAATATGTGTACGTTATCGGACGATCTTACGGTGAAGGAAAACATCGTGAGGAAACCTTCATGCACGCTTGCGAAGAAATTCAAAGGTTGTGCGTGAAGTCGTCCAATCCGCACTGGGCCCGCGTGGACGACTAAGGCCTAATCACCCTACTCGGGTAGGCTCGTGCCCCTCGGTGGGGACGTTTAATGAGCTGATGATGATGATTCGTTATTTTCCACACACCCTATTAGAGTGATATTGGAGTAAATAATAAATATGTAAATTAATATCCACTAACAGCGCCCCAAACTAAGCTTTAGCCTATAATCTTACATATTTATAAACGTTGTTTTTGTAAAAAGAAACATACATACCTACATTATATTGTACATAGAAACACCCAGACCGATACAAGCAGACATGTTCATGTCCATAAATATTTGTTTGGGGATCGAACCCTGAACCCTTGGCGTACTAGACGACGTCCTAAACATTCTACCAAATGGGTCACAAAGTAAGTAAATGATCAAGTTTCCAGTACAAAGTTTTTGAATGATTTCAAAACTTTAATCATAATTTTGCAGATTTCGAACGCACCGACGAAATTAATTCAAGTTAAAGCTGTGTCGTATAAGTACCATGGTATATGATAGTCCCTTGTCAAGGGATGCCTTTGAATAGGAATGGTCAGTTGTGTATAGTAGAAACTCGTAAGTAAGAAGTGCGTGATACGGATGAATCAAGATTAAATCGCGGCATTGATGGAGAATAATAACTGTTTATCAGTTGTTGGTCTCTTTCAAGGCCACTCTGGCATGGTCAGGCGTATCAATTTCCACCAGGTGAGCTTTCTGTCCGCCCTGTTCACTTCGTAACATAAAAAATCCTTTGGACACAGTTAACGAACGCTTACCAAAATACAAAGGTGAAGCCCCACCCGTACTTAACTCTCATTTTCACTGCGGCCTACTTCGTTCTAGTGAAATTTAATATAAACGAGATGAAAGGCAATTTCACGTATTTTCCCGCTTTTCAAGTAGAAATGAGTTGGTAACGATGTTTCGCTGTCACAAAGCTTGTACACCAAATGAAAGGGGGCGAAACCGCAATAAAAGTTGGAAAATATTGATGGTGTTTGAATTTAGTTATCGTGAGCTACATTACATTGATCCCTCAGGTGAAGCAGAATATGCCCCGTGGTATTACTCGCGGTATAAAATGTTCTTCCGTGGTAAAACTGAAAATCCATTAAGTCACGTTAAAGCGCGCAGTTCACGCGACGCGCGGCCGCCATGCGGAACATCATTACTTTATATTTCTAAATTAAAAAATCTTTTGATAACAAAAGTAGCCAAAGTTTTTCTTTATTATATCAGCTACCTGCCAAAAGTATCGCGTCCAAATCTGTCTAGCTATTTCAGAGCTTACCCAGAACAAACAGTCAGCCAGACACAAAAATTTTTGAGTTTCAGTTCAATGTATGGGAAAAAATATATTTTTATTTGTTTCAAGTTTCTTGTCAAAACCTAATAGCGGTTCACAGAATACATATACTCACAAAGTTTGAATAGTGTAGTGCTTATAGTTTCGGAGAAAAAAGGGGCTGTATTATTCGGACGGACAGACAGACAGACAGATTTGACGAAGGGTTCCGTTTTTTACCATTTGTCTACGGAACCCTAAAAAGTGTTATTTTGGCGTATATTCGTATACATGAAAAAAAATGGTTATTTTAATATGACAGACTAACAGACACTCCATATTTTATTTATATGCATAGAGTAATATATATGTATAGATTTAACACGCAAATAAACGTTTAGCGGTAGAATAAAGTTAAGGGTAACGAGGGAATTGCAAATGAAATATTATCGGAAATAGTAATAAAAAAAATATTATTATTAGTTTTTATCATCTGAAGATCCATTTGGTAAAATGGTTGAGGTCGGCAACTACACCAAGGGTTCCAGGTTCGATCCTCGAGCAGTTCAAACATTTGTGTGCATGACCATGTCTGTCTGTATTGGTATGGGTGTTTTTATGTACAAAATGTATATATTTGCAAAAAAAGCTACATAAGTATGTTTATCAGTTAATTTGTACCCATACTACAAGCTTAACGCCTTACCTTAGTCTAGATGGCGCTGTGTGAATGTCAGTGGATAGGTATATACATATATAACTCAGAGGTGACTGACTGACTGACATAGTGACCTATCAATGCACAGCCCAAACCACGTGTCGGATTGGGCTGAAATTTGACAAGCAGGTAGACGTTATGACGTAGGAATCCGCTAAGAAAGCATTTTTATTAATTTTATCCCCAAGGGGATCAAATAGTGAATGAAAGTGTGTACGAAGATTTGTCAATTTTAAATCGATCAGGCTCATATCTTGCATGCATAAAGTTTTATGTCGCAGCTACCATTTATGAAAGAATTTTGTCAAATTCTACCCCTAAGGGGATAAAATGCAGGGCGATTACTATACCTAATTATTACTAATATTTCTTATACACCACATAATAAAGGATTTTGAAAAATTCCACGCTTAGAAGGTTTAAATAGGGGTTGAAAACTATTACTAATACTTATTAACGCAAGCGAAGCCGTGCGCCAAAAGCTTGTTTATTTTTTTTCTTATCACTTTTTTATAAACTGTTTGTTTATCTTCCTATCCTCTTTTTTTTTCTTATCGCTTTCCAATCCTATATATTAGGGTAATGTTGCGTAACAATGTTTTTATTTGTCCCCTTATTTTGTAATAGGAATATTGCCCTTTCCTCTACCAACGGATGCTGGTTTAACCCAGATCCGAGCATCGAAGGGACAAACGACAATTGACCGGGAAAAAAGGATCATAAACGATTTCAGCGAACTTTGCCGTCTAGAGAAATGTTTTGATATCAGTGATAGTAATTAAGCTATTTTCAGATCCAGGAAAGGGGTAATTCAATATTAAATTTCTTATTCAATGGCTGTCATTTTAAAAAGAGATGATTTTTCATAATTAGGTCAAATGGGATTGATAGGTTTTTGTTTTGCATATTTAAGTTACCCCACCAAAAATATGCAGGTTTTCATAGAGGAAGCTAAAAATGATTCGACGATGTGATGAAAAATGAAGGACTTAGTCGTCCACGCGGGCCCAGTGCGTTTAAGCCGGCTTCACGCTCAACCTTTGAATCTCTTCGCAGGCTTGCTCAGGTTTCCTCATGATTATTTTATTTACATCAACTTATTAACTATTACATTACGTTATTCGATAACTAAAATATATTACACCCTAAACACTTAAAAATAAATAATTAAAACTAAAAAATATAATTAAAAGAAGTCCCTTTCGGCAAGGTTTCGAAAATACTGGCAGCGTTACCCCTTTGGATTGCCAGACTGATTCTCTGTCCAAGGCAGCTGCCAGACTGTGACATCGACAACTTTATAAACTTCAACATCCTGCGGAAATATGCCAAATGCTTCAAAGTTTCAATATTTGATTTTGGTTTGCATACAGTTACAAACCCGGAGATGTAACTCTCATACCACACCCTGACTTGCAGATCGTGAAAATCAATTCCTTAACCGTATCTTAACATAATCCTTAAGATCCACGCACCCCTGGTTGTGCCCTAAATCTACCGTAATATACATTCGATATTTTATGGATTGATTTGTGATATTTGCACCATCTAGTAATCTTATTTAACAACGAGGAAATATATAAAACTTCCTATTGTATACGTACGAGTAGAATAGTTGTAAGACAAAATTATAAACATAAGAAAAAAGTACACATATCTGTATGTGTACTTTTTTCTGACAGTGTGACAAAGTGACAAACAATTCAACACAAATTGGTCAAAAACAGAAATAATTTTAATGTTAGGTATCATCACCAGTTTATTTTCCGTCTCCAACGAGAAGCACGAGCTGATTTCTGATAATCTCTTCTTTTCTTCTTTTCTCTCTCTTTTCTTTTTAATAAACATAAATTCTCACAAAGACCTTTAAGGTTAGCAAGCCGTTATTATGTCCAGTGACCAACACAGCTGCGTTTCGTGGCAGCTTTCGATACGCTGCCACGAAATGTTGGAATAATATTCCCACCCATAAGAAACCTCAATAATATTAAAACATTTAAAATTAAATTGAAGTCACACCTTTTGTTAGACCAGAAATTTCACAAATGAGTCACTGTCTATTTATTATACGTTATATATATATATATATATATATATATATATATATATATATATATATATATATATATATATATATATATATATATAATATATATATATATATATATATATATATATATATATATAATATTATATATATATATATTATAATTAATATATATATATATATATATATATATATATATATGTGTGTGTGTGTATGTATCCTTACATACCCTTCTATAATATTACCTATTTTAAGTACGTTTGTTATGAATTTAAAATGTATATCTTATTACTTTAACTTATTACATGCATGCCCGTATTTTAACATATAATAATTATATAAAAACATAAATTTGTATTTATTTCATTAAGTATATTATTTATCTGATAGATACTGTTACGGCGTTGGCGCAGGCGGTTGTGTTCTATTTTGCACCCGGTGCACACGGAAGATCAGTGTCGCTGCTTACTAAGTACCTCGACATAAGCTGAGTGGGCACCTTTCAGTGTCCTTACTGTAATTTAGACTAAGAACTTTGTATGTATTTGACACTGAATAAATGATTTTATTATTATTATTTATTATAATTTCCAAAATTCGAAAATACATTGGTACGTGGCGGGATTTGAACCAGCACCCTAGCGGTAGCCACCGACGCTCTAATATTAGGTATGTCTTAATCTCGGCATGTGCCCATTGAGCTTACAAACCAAACCAGCGCATTAAATTAAAACAAAATCTCACTCAAACACTTTAATAACAAGCATTTTTTTTCTTCCATAACCATAAAACAGGACGTAATAAAATCATGCAGCGGCCAAAAAAGGAAGCACACCGCAAAGCAATTAAAACCGCCGAGCCACACCTGTTACGCGCTCTTTGTCTGGAATATTCCAGGAATTCCATGCGTTCCAGTTCCAAAAAGTTCCAACCGGTGGAACAATTCCAACGTTCATTTGATAAAGAGCGTGCACTGTTGGGGTCAATTTGGGAATAACTGGTGTTGGGAAAGTTGCCCAGGAAACTACTGACGTGTTTTCTTGTTTACAGTTTAATGTGACATTCATTTGCTAATGACATATTGTCAGGACAATATGTCATTAGCAAGGAAGAGATCCAAAGGTTGTGCGTGAAGTCGGCAATCCGCACTGTGCCCGCATGGACTACGAAGGCCTTTATTTGAATAAAGATTTTCTTCTTCTTCTTCTTTACACCTCATACGGGTAGACTCGTGCCCCTTACTGGGGACGTTTAATGAAAAGCTGATGATATATTTTTGAACATTCCAAAACTATGCTATTATTAAACAATTGTCACAAGTGACTTGTTAACGATAAGGCATATAAAATAATATAATTTTATGTATATGTTTATCTATTCTATCGTCGGTTACTCATGGTGAGGACTCTGTTGTCTTTCAATCTGGAGGGTGCAGGTTCTAATCCTGCCACGTACCTAATCGTATTTACGTATATTCGTAATGTAATTTCTAAATTTTATGTACGTTTATTTGACACTCTTACGGTGAAGGAAAACATTGTGAGGAAACCTGCGCACGCCTGTGAAGAATTCAAATGTTGTGCGAGAAGTCGGCCAAACCGCACTGGGCTCGCGTGGATGACTAAGGCCTGTACACTCTGTACGGGTAGGGAAGTGCCCTCGGTAGGGACGTTTAATGAGCTGAGGATGATGAAGCGGTGATTCAAACTACGAATTTCACCATGTTGTAAACTCGTGGGATTTTAACTTATGGCTAACGAACTATACAACGATCAAGACGTATGCACGAAGGTATTTACATAATTGTTAATTTCACTCTTCAATATTTACAATTCTAGGTCATCGCTGAAAAATATCCGTTATAATTTCCCCAAACTGGTATTAAATCGATTCCAATGCGGTCTGGTTACGCGTTTACTCGCTCATGCTTGCGTATAATAACGTTGTTATACGCCATATAAATTTAATAAATGCTATATATTTAAATAGTCTTACCTAGACACTCTCTTCATAGTCACCTATCGCAATCCACTACTGGACATAGTATGTGTCGTCAATATGAAGCAATTTTTCACATGGTTAGCTATCTCGATATTTTCATTACATTTTGTGTCGGTCTTTAATAGGTGGTAGATCCCATCCTTATTTATCTAGGTAGGTACCACCGCAGTGCCATATATTGTCCCGGGAAAATAAGCGCTATGCATTTTGGTGTTACGGGATCAGATCACTGACGGACGCAGTGTGGCATTGACGGAGAAATAATAACTGTCTATCAGTTGTTTGTATCCTTCGATGCCGCTCTGACAAGGTTAGGCGTATCACCTTCATTCGGTCCAGGTCCAGGCCGTCCTATACACTTTGTAGAATAAAAAAATAAAAGACATCCACAAGGACGTTTCCGTCCGACATAATTATTTTTTTATTAAAATATTTTTGAAATATTTCCTGAATTTTTTTTCATGTTTGTTAAAGAACTTCTTTATAATCTGGCCGTAATTAGCAAATTAGCGGTGTGGATGTATCTTAATTGAAATCTCTCTTTTTCCCTTAAATAAACAATTATGGTCTCCGCCTTTTTGTTCTAGTTATCTTGGATCTGCGCTTTCCTTGTCTGACCTTCACCAGATTTCGCACGTCGTCGGTCCATCGGGCATAAGAAGTGCTACGCTTGCCACGACTCCACTACAGAACTCGTCTGCTCCAACGGTCATCGATTCTGCGACATACTTAAATTGCTGATCTTGAACTTCAAATTGCTGGTCCTGAGTAACTTTGAACTTGGGAACCAATCCCGCAATGTGTTCATGTCTCAGCTGCGTATGTTAGTACGGGTAGGGTTTTAAGATTGTATTATTTTATATAAACATTATCTCTTCTCTCTCTCTTCAACCTATTGCAGTCCACTGCTGGACATAGGACTCAACCCTTTTTGCGCCAGACATCCCGGTCCTCCGCTTTTCTCATCCAGCTTTCACCAGCGACCTTTCGCAAGTCGTCGGTCCATCGGGCCGGAGGGCGTCCTACGCTACGCTTGCCAAGACCCGTATATAAACATTGTGGGATGTTTATTGTGAACTCTTTGTTAAGGTTTAACTTCAATAAATAAGTCGTTATTACTTTGTGTTTCTAAATTTATGTATATTAACCCATTTAGGTATAAAAAGGCTAATATAACACTTGGCCCGTTCCGTTTTACGCTTTTCGCGAGCCCCCATCGCATAATTCAATGCCACTCCGGCACGGAGCTAAATCTTACTTTAAATTCGCAACAAAAACCCAAACAACGGCTAGATGGTAATGCGTGAAAGATTATTTCGCCCCTTTTACGCGGTAAATTATGTGAAAAGCTTTCGCTAAGTAAAACAATGCTTATGTTGATGTTATTGAGTGTATTCCAAGGCGCATGTGTTTGTAAGTTTCAATTAAAATTGCTTGTAATTACTGAGGTAAACGAAAAGTACGTTAACAAAAGAGCAAACATAATGAGTGTGGATGAATGTTTTTGTATAAACTCAGTAACCGTAGCAGTTATATATTATAAATTAATTATAATCAATTATGTTTGTATACGTAAAGTGATAATAATAATTGTTTTGACTGAAAAACTGTCAAATCGTCTATTGTAAAGTCACCCTGTATTTTGTTTAGAAAAAATGATATTTTAAGCATCTGTTATCAGTTCGCAGTTAGAGAATTAGGTATATTTATATTTGTACAGTCTGGATCGCGGATTAGCAGGTACTTAAATACCGTGAATGACTTGCTTTCAAGTTGTATAAAGTTTCCATAATTTGCACACATTAAGTGATACCAATTATACAAATTATATCGATCCAAGATAGTTCTAGCTATATTGTTACCTGATATTAAGAACGGAGTCTGCTTCACACTTTATTATTACCTGAAAAAAGAAATAAAAAGTTAGCACACATTTTTAAACTTCTAAATTTACAGCAATTAACTGGGTATAACATTAGTGTTATACTTAGTGTTTCTTAGGGCAAGAAAGAAAAAAATGCTTGTTATCTGCTAATAAAAACATCAATAATAGTCTACGTGTAAGGCGCAGACCTATTAAACCTATCGCAGTCCACTGCTGGACAACGGTATCCTCCATTTTGCGCCAGATATCTCGGCCCTCCGCTTTTCCCATCCAGCCTCCACCAGCAACCTTTCGCACGTGGTCGGTCCTTCGGTCCTACGCTACGCTTGCCAAGACGCGGTCTCCACTCAAGAACTCGTCTGCTCCAACGGCCATCGGTTCTGCGACATACGTGACCAGCCTGCACAGCCACTTCAACTTGCTGATCCGACGGACTACGCGCAGACCTTACACATAGAGAAATTGATCGTTAACCCACCACGCAGGCCAATGCATATTGGTAGGTGCTAATATCTATCATTCGTTGTAGCCCGGACTTACAGTTAAACGTGTCATCAAAAGCGAATCATCTTTCATTTTAAAAAATCAGATATCAACCTGTAATGCCCGTCAAGACAGCCTTCGCAACAAGTTATCTTAAATTAAAACTTTCATTCATATATAACACTGTAACTCAATTCTGCAATGTTAGACTTAACTCACTTCATCATGTTGCAATTTAAGTAAAGAAATGGCTCCTCGCACTGTTTTATTGCGATACTGAGAATCTGGTGAAAGTAATGTGCCAACTATGTTTCTATTATAAAGCAGTCCATCAATACCATACCAGAAAACAAAATTCATCATCCCTATTGTTACAAACGACCCCTGGCCCACGCAAACAGCACAGACCCAGACCACGATAGCAACATATTTGTTTGGAAGCTGTTTATGCTACACTTAACGTGTCTTTACCTGAAAAAAGATTTCAAATCAGTGATAATATTTCGAACAACCCTTTTAATGGCTAATGTTGGCAACCCTATCGATCTGCCCTGATGTCATGGCTTTGCTTCTTCCAAATTTATTAGGTCCCGAGTTTCTCAGACAATACATTATTTGTTTAGAATTTACTGTTATCTCGGTGAAACAATTCCACATTCAAATATATCGCAGTCATTGGTTTAGTCTTGAGCTAAGTTAGTTTTTGTTGCTAGAAATATGAACTTTTAACCTAGTAAAATAAAGGTCGCTGGTGGAGGCTGGATGAGGAAAGCGGAGAACCGGTATATCTCCCGCAAAATGGGGGAGACTTATGCCCAGCTGTGGACTGCGATAGGTTGAAGAGAAGAGAAGAACTTAAAGAGTCCGATGATTTTCCCTGGGCGGTTTGGTAAACTATGAATAGACTGCGGGCAGGTGTCGGCCGGTACCGTGAAAATCGGGTAAGATGGGAATATACCAGAAGCAGTCTGTGACTGTGGTCCTCCTCAGACAATAAAACACCTACTGTCTTGCCCGAATTGTCCACCTTCGTACCTTCTAGATGGTAAATGAAGGGGAAATTAAAGTGGCCCAATATTGGTCGCATTACCATATTTAACTTGCGAATCTATATCGACTCTATAAAAAGAAGAAGGAGAGTTCGAGCGTCGAGTTGAGGTCGCTACTTCATTTGCGGGTTGTGGGCCACGATACGATACCGTGTTTAAAGGACACAAAGATTATCTTGGTAAGGACATTGTAGATTAATTGCCTCCATGGTATAGTAGTCACAGAGTTCAGCTGCGTTTAGATTCAATTTAGGTTCATCTGACGACTCATTTGGTGTTGCGGTTGAGACGTCGACTGCAACGGGTTCCGGGTTCGATCCCTAGGCAGTACAAACATTTGTTTGAATAAAATGTCTGTTTGTAATGGTCTGGGTCTTTTCTATGTATAAAATGTATGTATTTACAAAAAAATATATGTTTATCCGTTCTTTAGTACCCATAATACAGGATTTACGCTTAAATTGGTGCTAGATGGCGCTGAGTGAATGTCAGTGGATATTTATATATTTATAAAGAACACTTTTGTCAATTTAGATTCTACACAGGCTAGGATAGCATTTTTTATCTACTGAGAAGAATCTCTGGCTACTTATTTGGCAATTCATTACATTTAAACCACGTCACAGGGATCCAAAACATCTGAGCGTCGGTGGCTCAGTGGTGTGGACTGTCGCCTTCCTACCGGGAGGGCTGTGGTTCAAATCCCGACACGTACCAATGAATTTTCGAATTTTCGAAAATATATGTACGTTATCCGACGCTCATACGGTGAAGGAAAACATCGTGAGAAACCTTTATTTATTCATATGGCATTTTATCTTCACCAAATTGCTTGCAATAACATGCAAGTTTACTCTTATAACTACACGCGAATATCTAAGTTCTTCACCCATTGGGCTGTGTCAGCATCAGGAGAAAGCAAACTCAGAGAGTCTCCAGGGAATCTCCGGTTGGGACAGTCTTTTATGATGTGTTGGATAGTGTGCACGGACGCGATTTCAAGTAGCATCCACAAGCATTACTCCTTATTTCAGTTCAAAAGGCATAAACTAAAGTTGAAACCGCATTTGAACAACCGTTACTCTAACCGCATATAATTATTGACAATGCAATGTGTATATAATATCCCACCCCATACTTGGCGACAGGGAGACTTTGTGCCATGCAAACATAAACACATAAAACTTTATGGGTTTATCGTCGAATAAATGGGATTGTATTTGCATAGCGTAAATAGAAACATGTGAGCTCTGTTACACTGAGACGCCATCTTTCATTGAATATCCTTATTTTTGACATCTCGGAATTAAAGTCCACACCCAACATCCTCGGCGAGAAGAAGGCGCAGCATCTTCGTTGGCTTGGCCACCTCGAGAGATGGGGGGCATCGCAAAGATGACGGTTTCTTGTTTCGGAGCCAAGAGTCACTTCAGTTCAATGAGCCACCGGGGTTAAGTGTTGTCGGTTTGTTGTTTCGGAGCTTCTATGTTACAATAATATATATTTATTTATTCAAAAGTGTATATGTGTTCCTCTGTTCAATACCCATTACCGGATATGTGAAACCTATCATCTAATTTATCGTTAGGCCAGTGCGTACACTGGCCTTCATTACTTACCACCAGGTGACGCATTGATCGTTTCGTACAGGTACTTCATGAAACGTATTATTATAATACGCTTTTAGAGATGTTGCAAGTTATTAAAGAAGAGACCCTAACATCTGTCATCTCGGAGAACGGGCTCAGGGTAGTGTTGATGAAAAAAATGACGACCGATTGTTATTAATTATCTACAACACTTTATCAAACTGGTCAGTGTATCACTTACCACCAGGTGAGTCGACTGACCGTTCACTTACGACATAAAAAGGGTAAAATGCTTCACTATCGAAAGAAGGCCCTAACTCCAGCACTGGGCTTTTAACGTATGAGTAAAGAATATAATTTTCCGGTTTGAAATTATTATGATTTTTATTAAAATTGTGTGACTGTATCACACAATTTTATTTACTACTTCCCTCATTAGGAAACATTTTGTGAGTAAAAATGCATGAAGTTTTTATGTTTCAAGGTACTCAACGTCGTTACGTTTGGCTGTGCTACTAAATTATTCATATAATATATATCTGACTTTATAATCGAAATAATCTTTAAGAAATCACTGTAAGTAATACGTATATAAGACTCAAAACTGTACTACCACAGTTCAGTTTAAACTAAAAGTTATATCAATGATAATGACAACCCATTTGGTATAATGGTTGAGACGTCGGCTACGACATTACGATTCCGGGTTCGATCTCTGTGCAGTACACACATTTTTGTGCATGATACCATTAGTATGTTTTCACATTGTTTAGTGCCCGTACTACAAGCTTTGATTATGACGACCCATTTGGTATAATGGTTGAGACGTCGGCTACGATATTACGATTCCGGGTTCGATCTCTGTGCAGTACAAACATTATTGTGCATGATACCATAAGTATGTTTACACATTGTTTATTACCCGTACTACGAGTTCGACGCTTAACTTGGGGCTAATGGCGTTGCGTGGAAATTTATTCATTTCGATAGACCCCTTTTTGTGTCTCAGTAAGACAATAGTTCGTGCTATGCTTGTTTAGAAAAGATAAGTGAGTGATGGAATTACGTAGTAAAATTTCGTACAAAGTAGAATACTTTATCTTATAAAATAAACATACCATTTTTTTCTTGAAGCATGGAACAAGTTGTAATGTAAGAATGTTTTTGTTAAATTGCTTAAAATTTGTTAAACAGCCCCTGTTGAGCAAGAGTTGTTAGCCTGTGCCGTGAAATTAGGGTAAGACAGGGAGACACCAGAAGCTGACTGACTGAGGTGCCTCCTAGATAATGGAACACCTCTCTTGCCCGAACTGTCCATCTTCGTGTGGTTCCCGGAATCTCTAGATGGCAAATAAAAGGGCGATCAAAGTGGCCCAATATTGATCTCATTATCATATTTGACTTATGAATCGATATCAACTCGATAAGACGAAGATCGGAAAAGGGAAAGTATTCAGAAGAATCAGAAGTCAGTTTTAACAAAGTAATACAGAATATTACAGCCAGCAAATTTCACAAAAGCCAAATTGTTCACGAGCAGGAAAACCTTTTCTCGTATTGTGTGATAAATGAATAAATAACACCGCACAAAAGTTGGCTTGTCAAATTATTTTGCAAAGCAATTTTCGGCTAAAGTAATATATAAACGATACAAAAAAATTTCCCGGTTTCAAAGTTGGTGACAGAAACTAATAAGGGAAACGTCATCGTTTTGCCCAATAGGCGTTTGGGGGAGCTTTCATCAATTCGTAATATTTCTCTGTCAGATTGTTTGCGAGCGGGATTGCATTTTTAGAATCACATCGGGTATTATTCAATGGCTCGTGGATCACCTGTTCCAATTATTGTTATCAAGCTTTTTTCATATAGAGCTCGGTTAAGCGCGCGTAATAAAAAATATTCACAACTCAAGATAGTAAAAAAATATAGCAGAATAGTTTTATTGTAAGAGCCGCTAATATAATAATGTAACTTATTCTCAAGTTGATATCTTCAATGAAAAACAACGGATAAACTTTATTATATACATTTTTTTTGTAAATACATACATATTATACATAGAAAACACTCAGACCATTACAAACAGACATGTTCATGCACACAAATGTTTGTGCTGCCCGGGGATTGAACCCGGAACCCTTGGTGTAGCAGTCAACTCTCAACCGCAACACCAAATGGGTCGTCAAATGATAATAAAGAAACAGACTTTTAGTTTATTAGTTTTAGTAGATTTTATTGAAACTTGGTATGTTGATGGAAGGTAACCTAGAATTGGTTTAAGGCTACTTTTTATACCGTTTAATTTATATTTATTGCTATAAATTCCAATGTATAGTATTATATATATATATATATTTGTTCGGAAATGGACTCCAAAACCTTTTCAATGGGGGGCAGGATCCTATGTATAGTGATATATATAAATACGTATATATATTTTTTTTGCAGAAATTTACCCCAAAACCTTTATACTGATATATGTATGCATATATGTTTTTTATAGTGATAAATATATGTAATTTTTTTTTTCCAGAAGCTTAATCCATAACATTTAAAAAGGGGGGGACGATCCTATGCATAGTGACATATATATGTACATATATATTTTTTTTCCGAAATGGACTCCAAAACCATTAAAGTTGGGCGGGAGATTCCTATGAATAGTGATATATATATATATATGAATACGTATATATATTTTTTTCGGTAATGGACCCCAAAACCTTTAAAGTTGGGGGGTTATCACAGTTTACAAGGTAGAAAGCTAAAAATAAGTATGAGGACTATTTGTCACGAATAATAAATCTTGCATATTTAAGTTTTTGCAAATCGGCCTTAAAAAAGGGGTAATTTATATTTGACTTTTCCCAGTTTTTAAGGGAAAAGTAAAAAATTGGTATGCGAAACGAAAAAGACGAAGAAGAAGCAGTGTTTCAGTGTTAAAATTATTCTGTTTTCGATACCAGGAAAGTGGAGCCATGTTATCCCAAATTTAACGCGGGCGAAGCCGCAGGCAAAAGCTAGTAAATAAATAAATATAGAGCATCAGTGGGTCATATGTGTGGACTGTTGCCTTCCAATCTGGAGGGTGCAGGTCCACGTTCACGTTGAGGATCATTTTTTTAATGACTTGTGCCTAATTGCAATAGGGATGATGACAATTTTTTTCTGCTATTATATCCATGGATCGCATTATAATAGGAACATTGGTAAAAAAATTACTCCGTTAACATTAAAACTCACAGAGATTTTTCATTCTAAAAACACAATAATGGACTTTCCCAAAACGCTTCATACAAATGGCTACCTAGTTATGACGTCACGCCTCAGTAATTCGTATGCATAGTTGTGAATTTTGTACTACAACTATATTAAATGTTGTGTTTATTCAAATGGTATAATAGCAAAAGTTGCTTTAAGTTATATGTGTTATCCTTTTGTTTCAATTTTTGACAATTAATGTACTTTAAAATGGACTTGCCCACCCATCTTTGAAGACTAATAAAATTCATAAAACATAGTTTTCGAGCTGAGAGTAAGCACAGCGTTATTTTAACCCAGTTTGTAATAATATAAATAGTTCTTACGATTCCAGGACCCAGTCATCATGCTATTTTTGCAATTAGGCACAAGTAATTGTTTTAAGATGTTTTTTTTGTATTTTAATGTGTATTTTTTTCAATTTCTTTGAACTGTTAAGTTAGCTGTAAATTTCTAGTGTTATTACCGAAATAAATAACTTTATTAACACAGCACTATCTACACCACTATCATCATCAAATCATTAAACGTCCCCACCGAGGGGCACGAGCCTACCGTATACGGTGTATCGGCCTTAATAGTACGCGGCTCAGTGCGGATTGGACGACTTCACGCACAACCTTTGATATCTTCACAGGCGTAGGCAGGTTTCCTCACGATGTTTTCCTTCACCGTAAGAGCGTCGGATAACGTACATATGTTTTTCGAAAATTCGAAAAAAATACTACTAGTTTTGTTATAATATGTGTGAATAAACATACATTTTTCAATCAATATACATCCACTTATTACTACCATTGCTGAATAAGAATTGTAAAACCACCCTAAATTTCACACCATAGCGTCTACATTAACAATTGTTCTGTTATCGGTTTGAATTATTCATCGGAGCCTCTTTGTGGCGAATGAATTAAGTCGGAAGTAGGTTGAGATGGCAAATAATTTTTAGGCTGAGAGCCATCTGCGCTCGCCACTTGCCCGGTGAAGCTGTAAAGGCCATCTGCGGCCAACAGCAGTAGTCAGTTCGAAAAAAAAAAAAAAAAAAAAAAAAAAAATGGCAAATAATTCCAGTAAATTAGTATCTATAAAGGTATTCTTAAGGTTTATTAGATACATAGTTTGGTTTGGTAAAAACTGAGACTATAACATACTAGTATAGAGCACAGCCTTGTCATTATGGTTTTGAAGAGCGAGGAGACAAAATGTTTTTCATCAAGGGAATTACTCTTTGAAATTATAATTTATTATTTTATTTTCACTAACATTCGCAGCGCCATCTAGCCCCAAGTCAGCGTAAAACCTGTGTTACTAATATAAGCATATACCTTTTTTGTAAATACATACACAGTATACATAGAAAACACCCAGACCATTACAAACAGACTTGTTCATGCACACAAATGTTTGTACTGCCTGGAGATCGAACCCTTAGTGTTGCAGTCGACCTCATCGCAACCCTAAATGGGTGTGGCAAACAAAAATAAAACAGGGCTCCAATTTAGCAAATTTTAATTCGCTAATCGAATCGTTATCGTTATATTTTGTAGTCATTCGTTCTATTTTATTTAAATCGGTAACACCATAAGGTAATTTACTATACAATACTGTTTAAATTTTAAACCATTAACATTAAAGTTGTGCCGGAATACGTAATGTCCAGTTGGATTTAAACGATCGTAATGGGATACTACTTATTAAGGTGGTAGAGTCACGAAATATAATAATAACAATTGATGATTCAAAAGTATCTGTTAAAGATTTATTTGACGACCCATTTGGTGTTGCGGTTGAGAGGTTGGCTGCAACACTAAGGGTTCCGGGTTCGATCCCCGGGCAGTACAAACATTTGTGTACATGAACATGTCTGTTTGTAATGGTCTGGGTGTTTTATATGTATAATATGTATTAATTACGCTTAACTTGGGGCTAGATGGCGCTGTGTGTGTCATTTAAAAAAAAGAAAAAGAAGGATTTTGATTTGATTTCAAAAGCCCTTCAAAAGCTTGTATTTAGAACAAACTTCTTTTTAAAAATAGATAGTATGTACTTTAGAATTTTCTATCAGTACCTTACGATACCATCTTCTGATTGTTTGCCGAACTAAAACAAATTAGGAGGTAAAACCAATGTTAGTTTAGGACGACCATTTTCTATTAATGACTAATACTATCCTTTCATTTCAAGAACAAAGAGAAACCAAAAACATCCGATCTCATATAAATTCTGACTAAGTGGTCAGAAGTTTAATTAGTTCAGGTAGCTCAGCGATGTAAAAAGTACAGATTCGTGATAAAAAAATCGAAAAAAGTGTTCCGAATGCAGTGACAGCACACACACATATTTCGAATTTCGAACACATTTACCTAAACAAAAGAGTACAAACTGTACTCTCTTCGGCGGTTCGTTTTTGAGACACGGGTGGCGTATCTACCTTTATATATACAGAATGTAATTGAGGCAGCATAGTAAAATTTAAGGTATAAGCTTCCGTTGGTAAACACATATCCATTACATATATATAAAAATGGAGTATGTTTGTAATTGAATAAACAATATTTTTCTTCATGCATATGAATATATAAACAGTTTATACGCTAAAACAACCAACTTAAATGTTTTGTCCGTTTGTCTGTCTGTCTATTTGTTCCGGGCTTTATCTAAAATGGCATTACATATTTGGACGAAACTGTTGTTGGCAGGTAGGTGTAACAAGAAAAAATTGGCCAAGCGCGAGTCGGGATCGTCCATGCAGGGAACCCTGCAATTAACATAAAATAGAGAAATTTTTATTTACTGGAGCATCTACTACAGGTTTAATATGAAATATAGTGGTGGTGGGCTAAGGTTCAAATCCTGCCACGTACCAATGTGTTTTCGACTTTTCGAAAAATATATGTACGTTATCCGACGCTCTTTCGGTGAAGGAAAACATCGTGAGAAACCTGCGCACGCTGCGAAGTGATTCAAAGGTTGTGCGTAAAGTCGTCCAACCCGCACGGACGACTAAGCCCCCTATACGGGTAGGTTCGTACTCTCGGGGGGACGTTTGAGCTGAGATGATGATTTGGATCAAATTTTTTTGGCAGGTAGCTGATGTGACGGAAAAACTTATTTGACTTTTATGTTCGAAAACTCTTTCTATTTAGATAAATATCCATTACACAAAGTTGTCAACCAAATGTGTTCATAGTGTAAAATGAAACTACTATGCCATTTGTCATATTAAACTTAATAGGTAATTTGCATAGACAATTCACTTAGCAACATATCTACAAATGTATGCTTAACTTAATACAACTCGCAGGGCCGGATCTAAGGGCTACTAGGGGCCCCAGACTTGCCTAAAACTATAGGCGATTCGGTTTCCCTCTTATTCAAAGGTTGCATGGAAGAATTGCTACCACAATAATAAGTTCGCCTTTGTACATTTAATACTTGCGTACATTTAAATAACATTTATGTTTTTTGTGGAAAATAATTTAATATATATAAAATAAATAAATAAATACCCACTGACATTCTCACAACGCCATCTAGCCCAAGTTAAGCGTGAAGCCTGTATTATGGTACTAAACAACGGATAAACGTACTTATATACTTTTTTTGTAAATACATACATATTATACATAGAAAACACCCAGACCATTACAAACAGACATGTTCATGCACACAAATATTTGAAATGCCAGGGGATCGAACCGGGAACCCTTGGTGTCGCAGTCGACATCTCAACCGCAACACCAAATGGGTCGTCAATTATAGCAATTATATGTCAATAAAGAAACAGTTATTTGGCTTGACTAATAAGTTATAGGCCCTCAGTAGATTTAGTCCAGGGCCCCAAAAATTACCGATCCGCCTCTGACAACTCTGGCAACACATCAACACCCGTTCGTGTAATCGCTTAAGTGACGTATTCCTTCACAACACACATGATATTCAAATTTTGGTGAATTCGAAATGTGAACCTTTTTAAATCCAAAACTTTTAGGACTCGTTACAACGCAGAAGCATATTTGGGTTAAGTAAAAAAATTCCGCTAAAAGTATAAAGATGCAGATTTCAAAATGTGTAAAACTTTATGTATGTGTGCAATATATGGAGCGTTGGTTGCTCCTATGTGTGGGTTTTTGCTCTCGGCCTGGAGACTGCAAGTTGTAGCCCGCCACGTACCAATGTATTTTGGAAATAAATCTTTATGCAAGTTGAAGTGGCAGAGGGCAGGGCATATAGTGCGTAGAACCGATGGCCGATGGGGCGGAAAGGTTCTCGAGTGGCGTCCACGTAACGGAAAGCGAAGCGTAGGCCGACCCCCAACCAGATGGACGGATGACCTGGTTAAGGTGGCGGGTAGCAGATGGATGTCAACTGCTAGGGATCGGTCCGCGTGGAAACCATTAGGGGAGGCCTTCGTTCAGCAGTGGACATAATTAGGCTGTAATGATGATGATGAAATCTTTATGCACGATTTTTTTTTTCGATATTATTATATACGTTCATTAGGCGTTTTTAGGTAAAATAAAACATCATGGAGAAACCTGCGCACGCCTGCGAAGAGGTTCAAAGGTTATCCGTGAAGTAGGCCAATCCGCACTGGGCCCGCCTGGATGACTAAGGCCTAATCGCCCTTTACTGATCAGCTCGTGCCCCTCGGAGGGGACATATATAAGCTGATGACATATTTCCTAAAAAAGGAATTCTGACTTAAAGAAGCGACTAAATCCCTTATCCTTTTACATATTTTCAAAAACTCGTATATAAGTATGTCCGTCAGTTGCTTAGTATCCATGCTTATGTTCAGTTTGGGGCAAGATGGCGCTGTGGAAATATCAATGGATATTTAATTATATACAACAATATATTCTATCAGAATGTTTAAAATGTAATAAAGACATTTCTCAAAGGTACTGATCACAACCATGGGCTAGCGTTATGAATTTAATCCGAACAATTTTAAGGCAATCAGGGCTTTGATTTAGTTATATAACAATAACATTCGAAGTATTCTAATATAAATTCCAGACCATGAAATTTATTGAATTTCTATCAAATCATAAGCTTTGATGTCTTGTTTTATTGGAGGTGATTTTGGTGTCGTGTAAATATACTGGAATGTTTATTTCGACTCGACATCATCGAGCTACACCTAAAGGGTAAATAAGACTTAGGCGTCCACGCAGGCCCAGTGCGGTTTATGCGACTTCACGCATAACCTTTGAATTTCTTCGCAGGCGTGCGCAGGTTTCCTTACGATGTTGACCTTCACCGTAAGAGCGTCAATAATTGAAATGTGGCTGGAGCTTCCATATAAGCATAGTATTTCCTGTGTTAGGAGGCACTGTTACATAGGTGTTGCTTGAAACTAGTCTGAATAATCGCTAAATCAATGTAATAAAAACATGAATAAAAGAATAAAGGAAGCTTAATCAAATGCTTGTGTGTGTGTGTGTGTGCCTGCGTGCGTGTGTGAGTGTGTGTGTGTGTGTGTGTGTGCTAGCTTAAGAAAATATTCATATCATACAAGTATAGATCGTCCTTAGACATTAGGGCATACAAAAGCTCGGCTCGGCACGTTAGAGTTTAAATATTAAGATCATAAAGAACAATTTTAACTCTTCCATTATGAATTTGAAGCTTTCTACAATGGGCACTTTATCTAGAAATGAGTTAGCTTTATTTAACGTTATGTAGTTTTTAATGTGAGAGTAAAGTTACGAAATCTTTGTTACACATTTTGTTTGATCCAACATTCTTAGTGAAAATATTTATTATTGCTAACTGAATTCTATTCAACATGAATGTAAAATTTAGTAAAGATATTTTTATATGTAAAGAAAGGAAAGGCTATGGCGTGGTAACATAGTTCTTTTTTCACTGACATTCACACGGCAAGCTTTGTAGTTAGGCTAATAAACAACTGATAAATATAATTAAATATGTTTTTTTTTGTAATATTACTATTATACATAGAAACCCAGACTAATACAAAAGACATGTTCAGGACACAATGTTGTACTGAGAGAGGGTCGAAGCTGGAACCCTTGGTGTAGTCTGACGTGTAAACTGTTACACAATGGGTCGTCAATATAATTCCTTATAAATGATTTAAATCGATTTGTCAGATTGAAATAAGATACTCAGTTAATATGACATATATCACCTCTATGTTAACCCATTTGTGGTGCGTTGAGAGGTCAGCTGCAACACAAAGGTTCCGGGATCGATCCTCGGGCAGTACAGCATTTGTGTGCATGAACATGTCTGTTTGTAATGGTCTGGGTGCTTTCATGTATAATATGTATGTATTTACAAAAATATATATTTATTTATTTATTTATTTCTACAAAGGTTGACAACTTAAAAGTAACAAAAGGAACAATATACAGGTAGGCTTATCTCTAAAAGAGATTTCTTCAGACCAAATAATATAAAGAAACTAAAATGTTAGAGCGTAGCGAAGCAACCATGCACAATATACACTAATACTGACATGAGATTAATATATACATATAAGTAATGTACACATATAAATAATATACTAATATATATGAATATTAATACGTAAATACAATAAATATACACAATACAATCAAATATATAACATACTACAATACAATAAATTACATATAAAAATATATGATGTGTGTAATCCAACAACATACTGAAATAAATGACTAAACAAATTTAACTTTAAAAGAAAATCACACATTCAAGAGCTCACCCAATTCTACTTTACGTAACAGGAATTTTTTTAATTTCTTTTTAAAAGAACCAACAGTTGGACACCCCGTAAAACAAGGAAGTTTGTTCCAAAGTCTCGCAGCCTCAACTGTAAAGGAATCGCTATACAATTGGAAGTATTCTTAGGATTTTTAAGACAAATTATAGTAGCGATGTGTACGTCCAGACGTGGAAAGATATGTAAAGCGCTCCTCAGGTAGTCGGTACAGGATTCTTCAAAATGTTGAATATAACACAAGAATCGATAGCTACGGCGCTGCAATAGGAAGCACTTAGAGTGCTACGGTACTCAGAGACATGATGAATTTTGCGAGAAAAAATAAAGCGAATGCTAATTTTGAAAACGCTCAAGCTTGTTTAAAGTTCTCCGTTATATCAAGAAAATGAGTCAGCGTAGTCGAGTAAGGAAGCATGAGTGATTGAGCTAAAACTATTTTAGTTCAATGGAAGAGTTTTGCAAGCGCTTTAAGAATGAAAAGGAGAACATTTCTGACAATTTTATTGACATGGTGAATCCAAGAGATGACAATCAAAGTACAGGCCCAAGTTTCTCACCGTTTACGTACGATATCATTTCCCATCATACACTATAGGCGGAAAAAATTGCATTTGTAAACGGCTTAGATGGTATTACTGCCTTATAATGGCCTGAGATTTTCGGGATTACTATAATCCATGTGAACTTGCCCAAGCACAGACCGATTCAGATTATCGTTAATCACCTGATAGAGAGTCAATCTCATTCGCGGCAAAATGTTGGTAAGCTGTAGATATCAGCATACATGATAACGTGAGTGGTCCCTCGTTCAGCATTAATGAAACTGAAAGAGGAGTGGGATAAACACTGCCCATATATATATAGTATGTTTATCGTTGTTTAGTACCAAAATACAGGCTTCACGCTTAACTTGGGACTAGATGGTTGTGTGAATGTCAGTGCATATTTATTATTAATAATATGTCAATATTCCATTTAATACATTATTAAGCCATTAGTATTCGCAAATAGTGTATCTAGTAACACTATGTTTGTTTGTTTGTTCGTACACGTCGTCGTAATTGAGAACCGTTGTTTCTATGTTTTCATAAGGTACCTGTGCAATGGATGGGTTTCAGTAAACGCCTGTAGTGAGTCTTAGTAAATACTTCAGTTTCAGTATACATGTATTCTATTTTAAACGGGATTACTTATCAATATGTTCTATTTTCAAGCCTAAGAGTTTTTTACTTTATTTATTTGCTTAAATTCACGTGCAGAGAAAAAAGAACAGTTTCTGACAACTCATTTGTGTCTAACACGTCTCTCTCTTATTTAAATAATTGGAATCTTATTGATAATTTTGGAGCTATAAAGATAATATAGGATTTTATTTATATATTTGAAATGTATGCGAAATCGAGGTTCAAATCTCGACACATACCAATGTGTTTTCGAATTTTCGAAATTATATGTACGTTATCCGACGCTCTTACGGTGAAGGAAAACATCGTGAGGAAATTCATGCCGCCTGCGAAGAGATTCAAAGGTTGTGTGTGAAGTCGTCCAATCCGCACTGGGCCCGTGTGGACGTATAAGGCCTAATCACCTATACGGGTAGGCTCGTGCCCTCGGTGGGGACGTTTAATGACTGATGATGATGTATGCGAAATGAATTAATCAGTGACAGCACTTTTCTTTCGTTGAAGTGATTCGATTATATATCAATGCATTTAGCAAATTATCCCTCTTCGCGGATTCAGTATGGTTTGGACGAGCGTTGAATACTAGTTAACTGTTGGGCTGAAATAACTACGACAACATGAGGTTGAATTGGGTTCTATAACGGGACGACCCATTTGGTGTAATGGTTGAGACGTCGGCTCTTACACCAAGAGCTCCGGGTTCGATCCCCGGGCAGCTTTTTTTTATTGAACAGGAGAGAAATGAGCAAACGGTTTTACTGATGTTAAGTGTTACCGCCGCCCATAAACATTTGCAAGACGAGAGGTCCTAGAAATGCGTTGCCCGCTCTGTAAAAGAGTATACGCTCTTTTTTTAAGGTAATACATTTGTGCATGAACATGTCTATATGTATTGGTCTGAATGTTTTTATATGTAGACATGTATTGACAAATATGTATATAAGTATGTTTATCCGTTGTTTAGTATCCATATTACAGGTTCATGCTTAGTTTGGGGCTAGATGGCGCTGTGTAAATGTCAGTGGATATTTTTTAATATGATTTTTCTACTATCAAAGTGAATGTATGTCTTACATACGAATATGTATATCTTCGAATGAAATTTGATATTTAATGTTTTGCCTTAAGTCTTACTTTATCAATTAAATCTATAAATAGCATTTTCATATAAATCAGACGATTGCGAAGACAATTAAGGTATTAACTTCGAAAAGGCACACAATGTTTAAAATCATATTGTTAGAACAATGCGCTACCTTTTCTCAGGCAGGTAAAATAGATCAGCTTTCAATATTTATTACACTGTATAAATGGACGTATAATAAAATACGGACGGAGTCTCGCCAACAACGAAAGTGTGTCAAAATTCAGCCAGTTTTTTGTATGGCAAGCAACCAAAATTAAAACATATTTATAGCATACGTCAACATGGCTGAGCAAAAAATCGTTAGAAAAGCGCAAATACCGAGTTGGCAAAAGGTATAAAAAACAGAAGTCTAACCAAGAGTAAAGTGTTAATAATTGACTTCCTCAATGTATTGTGTTCATCCAAAATCCTGTCATAATTCAAACTGGGATGAATAGACGGGAAATGAATATAACAAACAATGAAAGAGTTTGAGAATTATTTCTTAGAACACTTAAGTGAACCTTTAAAGCTGTTTCCTATCCTATCCTATTCAACCTATCGCAGTCCACTGCTGGACATAGGTCTCCCCATTTCGCGCCAGATATCCCGGTCCTCCGCTTTCCTCCATAGCCTCCACCAGCGACCTTTCGCAAGTCGTTGGTCCATCGGGCCGGAGGGCGTCCTACGCTACGCTTGCCGAGACGCGGTCTCCACTCCAGAACTCGTCTGCTCCAACGGCCATCGGTTCTGCGACATACGTGACCAGCCACTGCCTTCAACTTGCTGATCCGGCGGCTATGTCGGTAACTTTAGTTCTCTTACGGATTAAATCATTTCTGATCTTATCCTAAGAGAGCCGAGCATAGCTCGCTCCATTGCGCGTTGAGTGACTTTGAACTTGTGAACCAATCCCGCAGTCAGTGTCCATGTCTCAGCTGCGTATGTAAGTACGGGTAAGCTGTTTAAATGATTTAATTGAAGCGATCGAATGTAAGGAAGTTGAAACTAAACTCAGTTATTATTCATTGAATTCAGCCATTTTGGTTTATTTATGGCAGTATTCTAATGTTTCAATATTATATGTGTTTTACACATACAAATACAAAATACAAAATCTTTATTCATAGCAAACAAGTCATTCACAATTGTTGATTTTGAGATCTCATTCCTTTAAGTTAAATAATATTGTAGAATAAGACCGCTCCCTCAAGACATGACAGCATGACTTGTACAATTAAGATAACTTAGTTTATTACTAAGCATATGAAAAGTTGGTTATATATAAACTAATATAAAACAGTATAAACTTTCAATAAATAAGTTTATACTGTTTATATATTAGTGGAATATATGTACGCTTATCCGATGCTCTTACGGTGAAGGAAAATATCGTAAAGAAAGGCAACACACCAATGACTCATCGACGCTCAATAGTAATTATTTTTACAACTTGATTAAATGAAAATATCAAGGTAAGTAATTTATTATTTACACGTACAAAGGTAGTGCTTATTCCGAATGGAATTTCTTCCGCAGTCCTAAACAGGAAAAAAAACATACTGAGACAGGCAGACAAAGTGCGCAAATACACAAAGAAACTATTACATAAATACATATTTAACTAAGTTTGTTACCTGAAACCTCACATTCATATATATATATATATATATATAATATATATATATATATATATTAATATATCATTACTTTATATATATATATTATATAATATATATATATATATATTATATATATATATATATATATATATATATATATATATGAAATATATGAATATGAATGTATATATATATATATATATATATATATATATATATATATATATATATATATATATATGAATGTGTATGTGAATATATATATATATATATACATATACATATAATATTACATACACTAACATAGATATATAAATTAACACATACATACCATACGAAATTTAATATATATATACATAAACATACATAATTAAAAATAACCCCCTTGACCTATATATATATATGTTTTCGAAACCATTCAAACCCTAAGGCCCGTATTGTAGAACGAGACTCAACGTTGATTTTTATTTAAACTGAATGAATTCAGAGCAAAAGTCAAAAGCGCTTGATCACTTGATGTGTTACGGTGAAGTTTGCTAAGAACTTTATTGTTGGTTTGGATTTGGTTTTAGCCTTTAATTAAATATGATTATTAATTTACTAAATACTTATCGATTGGTTTGCAACGGAATTATATATTTTTTTTAATCAAAAACATTGCTTTATTTTTCCAAAATAAAAATATTTGTCTTATATTAAAGCTCATTATACGCTCATTATACTTCTTTGAGGGGCACGAACCTACCCGTAGAGTGTACAGCCTTAGTTGTCCACCGGACCAGTGTGGATTGACCGACTTCACGCACAACATTTGAATCTCTTCGCAGGCGTGCGTCAAGGTTTCCTCGCGATGTTTTCCTTTACCGTGAGAGCGTCGGATAAACTTATATTTAATTGAAAATTCTAAAATAAAATGGGACGTGGCGGGATTCTAACCTGCACCCTTCAGATCAGCAAGCGAGAGTCCACACCAATGAACCACTGACGCTCTAACACAAAAACAAGTAAAGTATTTGTGTAAATATAAAGTACCATAAAACAATATTATTAGGAGATATAAAATAATGGAGATATGCGAAAAAGTCGCCATTAGAATGTCACATTACAGTAGGATCGGATAAGAGCGTCGGTGGCTCAGTGTTGTGGACTGTCGCCTTCCTACCGGGAGGGCTGAGGTTCAAATCCCGACACGTACCAATGTATTTTCGAATTTTCGAAAATATATGTACGTTATCCGACGCTCTTACGGTGAAGGAAAACATCGTGAGGAAACCTTCATGCACGCCTGCGAAGAGATTCGAAGGTTGTGTGTGAAATCGTCCAATCCGCGTGGACGACTAAGGCCTAATCACCCTATACGGGTAGGCTCGTGCCCCTCGGTGGGGACGTTTAATGAGCTGATGATGATGATTACAGTAAGTAGGATCACACAAGTTAAGATGTTAAGATTCATGACAGTTAAAAAAGTATATAATCTACTATGATGACCCAGGTGATATCAGCTGGTTGATTTAATTCCACACTTTTGTCTCCTAAAATCACCTGCGATCAATTCACCGTGGTGTTCAACTTATACATATTTAAAAAATACATTTTAGTTTCCCCTAATCACATGCACTTACTTTTTATAAAAGCGGTATCACAAAGTATTACTGGAGTAAATAAGAGCATATCTCGAGTATCCCCGATAACTCTTATCAAAGTTTGACTGACGGCCGGCGTTAAAGATTATGATCGGGGAGCGAAGGGTCGGAAATTCTCTCACAGGTTGCTATGTTTTATGAGCATACTTAAAATATTGAAAAACCCCGAGGCGTTATTGGTTGGAAACACATAATCTTGGGTCTTGGGTCAAATTATGGCGCCTATACCCAATTTTGCTATTACAAAGACACAAAATGGTTGTTTG
Organism: Leucinodes orbonalis; assembly: GCA_019425675.1. NCBI lineage: Eukaryota > Metazoa > Arthropoda > Insecta > Lepidoptera > Crambidae > Leucinodes > Leucinodes orbonalis. The sequence continues at coordinate 2,573 of PQWD01013381.1, read as the reverse complement.
TTTGAAGATATTCCTTCATACCGCCCTAATGGTGTTTGTGAAAATCGACCTTTTCTTATACCCGAAATGGTTTTGTTCGTAAATTGCGGTGTTGCGAAATTTTGTGACTATGTCATTATTTGTAAATACCCATGTTTTGATGTACCTACTGATTTGAGCGTTGGTGGCTTATTGGTGTGGACTGTTGCCTTCCGGTCTGGTGGGTGTCGATTCAGTTCCCGCCGCGTACCAATGTATTTTCGAATTTTCCAAATTATATGTACGTTTATCGGATAAACGTACATATAATTTGGAAAATTCGATCGACCACTGTTGTGGTCAAGGAAAAAAAAACATTGTAAGTGATATTGTAATGAAAAAGACATTTCGATGAATATAAGATATCCCATGAGCTTTGCTTCACTTGTTTTGACGAAATTACATCAGCTTTTTTAATTGATTTAACGAGTTAATTATGCTTACCCGTTCCCAATACGTTATGACGAGTTAATTTCGCCTGAACGCAGATTTATTTCAAAACGCCAGTCTTGCGCTGCCCATGTTAACTTAAGAATTAACAAAGTTAGAATGGCTTTAATATGGAATTTAACATGAGAAGCATAAGGCTGATTTTCGGGTAGATTAAAATTATGTTTTGACGAAACTGTTAATTACTCATTAACATAGTCATGAATCATAATAAGGAGAGTTAGGAGAATGGGGACATGTATAAATATGCGGGAAGGGTGTGAACAAAACATGATTTTATGTATAAGTATATATTTCAGTGTTTAGTTTACCGCGGTAATATTACGAATGTGCTTCGACGGGGGAAAGGGGGCTTAGTCGTCACCACAGACATCAGAATATACATTAGACTGGACAAGCCGTCAAGTTTATAGGCAGTCCCAGTGTCGCAATTTCTTTTCGGTTCTTACCTGTGAAAAGTTATTCTAATACTTGCTAAATTTACTGATTCATTGCGATGATGGCATGTTACAATTGCACAGGCGAGCAATTTGGAAAAAAACGGCAATTTCTTGACTCGTCTCACAGAGCGTAAACTGGTAGCCAGTGTATGCTCGTTGAGCTTACAGTTGTCGCACTTTAAACGCGGCTTGCCTCATCTCCTGTATTGGGAAATCTGTGGTCGTCACAGTAAGTTCAGCATGTATTTTCTGAGATCGCTTTATTAGATGTCCTCGTGCATAAATATACAAATATAACAATTTAAAGTAACTCTCAAAAACCGCTCATTTTATACTAATCATATTTATGACCTAAGTTATTTTTTTTGTACAGGACGGTCTGGACGTTTACCTGATGGTAAGTAATACGCCAGACCATGACAGAGCGGCATTAAAGGAGACCAAAAACTATTATTCTCCATCAATGCCGCACTGCGCCCGTCACCTGAAACAACAGATGTTAGGTCTCTGATACCCGGTAATTTGACTAGCTACAGTGCCCTCATCCCGAAACACAAAAGTGCATAACACTCCTGTTTCACGGGATGATATCTGGCACTGCGGCGGTACATACCTAGACTACTCAGCTACTTTGGCAACTGGCAACCTTTATATTTACAGAATATCATTGTTACAAACAGACATGTTCATGCACACAAATGTTTGTGCTGCCCAGGGATCGAACCCGGAACCCTTGGTGTTGCAGCCGACGACTCAACCACTACACCAATTGTGTGTAGATTCCCAGCGTTCAATAGGTTAATCCAAATGATAATATTGATCAACATATTATGCTAACATATTATGCTGATTTCCTGCGCTAATCGTCTCATGACTGTCAAACGTCACATTAAGTCACCTGAAATGCGATTTAATATCGAATCACTCGATTAGTGCCACGTATGATGATTACTATCAATAATTGAACATACATTTACATATTTGTGAATAACTTTATGATTATCTATGAAAATTATATCTGAACTTTCTACCTCAAAAGTTGCAGTATGCTCCATACAAACGCCCACCTATGGAAGTAGGGGTTTAGAATAAGACAAAAAGAAGCTTTTATTTTTCCGTTTTACCGTGAACTGACAAACAGACACTTTCACATAATATTAGTATGGATTAGTTCACACAGTAAAATAATCCTATTGCATAAACCATCTCGATGTAGCTTCATGAAGAGGGATGTATTGTCCAATGGGAACCTATATGTCACAATTTTTAGACCTATTTGGTGTTGCGGTTGAGAGGTCGGCCGCAACACCAAGGGTTCCGGGTTCGATCCCCGGGCAGTACAAACATTTGTGTGCATGAACATGTCTGTTTGTAATGGTCTGGGTGTTTCCTATGTATAATATGTATGTATTTACAAAAAAATGTATATATGTATGTTTATCCGTTGTTTAGTACCCATAATACAGGCTTAACGCTTAACTTGGGGCTAGATGGTGCTGTGTGAATGTCAGCAGATATTTATTTTATATTTTAATTATAAATCTATAATTGTTACATATAGGTTGCCATTGGACAATATATATAACCCCCCGACACTTCACAATCGATAATGAAGCATTTTCTTGTAGAATTTACAAAATTAAACGACATTACGCCTGATCAGCT
>PQWD01013380.1:0-89854 GCA_019425675.1 Leucinodes orbonalis | reverse complement strand
ATTTCAATCGTTGTAATCGAACAAAAAGAATCACCGAGTTTTTTGTTACATGTTTTGTTGTTATATAAAAATATTAAGAAATTAAAAAGGCACATAAGTGTGGGAGACCCATGCTTGAGCACAGCCTCATAGAAAACTTGCGTGAAACAACTTTGCGTTGTGTTTCGCCGAATGACTGAGGTTACCGGAACCCCTAATATTCTTTCTTCGCCTTTATTAAAGGCTCGCGACGCACTCCTTGCGCCTTCGAAGTTTCAATGGAAAACGATATCGCTTATCATTAGATAAATAACCTTCCGCTCGTTAGCCTGCCTACCTGTTCAAACTCTAACGTCATGAAGGTTGACATATAGGTTTTATATGTATTCATAAAGATGGCGATTCAAGTATTTTGCATCGCACTAGTATTACGATTCTTGAATAGTATAAGACTGGTGTAATATTATGTATTTTTATCCTGCATTGAAAATTATATCAATATAGTGAGTTATATCTATACTACTGTGTCTAATTGCTGGCCACAATCCCACGGTTGTATACTACCTAAATAAGTAATAAATATATGAAAACTTTCGCAATTCTTGAATCATACCCTGGTGACATACAGATACATAGAATGCGGAGTTTTAACAGGGTTCCGTTTTTACCCTTTGCGTACGGAACTCTAAAAAGCGTGTGGCTTGCAGAGTAGGCGCCACCCCGCCGGCGCCGGCGCCGCGCCACCGCTTCCTCGAACAGCGCTGTCGATCCTCGACACGAATTCGCTGACCGACACCTCATTAGTAGGGTTCATTACCACTGACGCCTTTGTGAAACTTTCAATTGCCACGGGAAAATGGCTTTTCGCACTGTTGTCGTATGTACTGGGATTCGGGAATAATCTTGTTTCTTCGGGTTTATTTGGTACAGAACACAGTTCACATACTAAATTTACCATACTTAAAAATCAATAACTAGAAATTTTATAATTAAGAAATGAACGAGAACGCTATGAACTTTTTGAAAACTACACGTTTTCAAAAAGTTCATAGCGTTCTCATCATGAAAATTTTATTTCTTATTAACCGTGCGAACAAAAATTACTTTACCCTTTGACCTTAATTTATCACAAACAATTGGCAAATGGTGTCTGGATTCTCGGCATTCAACGGAAAAACTGATATGATTTATCACAGCTATGTGAGCGCTATGGCAGTAATTAATTGTATTATAAATAATTAAAAATCAAGGAATATGTACCATTATTAATATATTTTATTATTATACTTTAGTGTAAAATTATTGACAATGGAAGAGCAACCCTCAGGTCACTTAAGCCCGATTAATTTATTGTAGACTCGAAGACATTGCGAAACATACACATTGCATAATTAAATAGATTTGTACATAAATTAAAACAAACCCCCCTTATCTGTTCCCAGGCAGGCAATTAAAATCGAATTCAAAACATTGCAAAAATCCACAGCTTCTCTAAATCTTCTGGTATTCCGAATGACCCAATTTGTCAACACTTTGTGGCAGTGGGCGATGAAAGAGATGGTTTTATATCTACGAAGTATATCTGAATTTCACAGCGAAGTTATATTCGTTCCCATTGCCTTGGAATTCATTGATATGTGAATGAAATTTTCAGTGGCTTTTCTTAAGGAGACCTAGTTTTCATGTTTAAATCCGCTAACGTCTTTTGAGTACTGAATACAACCTAGTTACATGCTCTTGTTAATATGATATTGCTCTAAATACATTTTAATGATTTCAAGATGTCTTATTTGTTTACTTATGGAAATTACTCTTGCGATATTGCTTATGTTAATTATTGTCCCATTTCCAATACGAGGGATCATAGGTAATCCTAGCTTACGATTAAGGCAAAGCTTTCACTGGAATCTATGTTAATCCTCTTTAATCTTTTACACGAGAATTGCTAACGATGTACGAAAATTTCATCGTTATCATCAGCTCATTATATGTACCCACAAGGGGCACCAGTCTACCCATGTACAGTGTATAGGCCTAAGTCGTCCACGCGGGCCCTGTGCGGTTTTTCGAAAACATTGCATTTATCTTGTTGTGCTTATTATCAAATGCAATCAATGAACGTTTTTAATCATATCAAAATTGACGTCTTTAAGTCTCTTCAAGTAACTTTCTACTGAACAATTTACAAAAGTAATATTACTGTGATTTTTATTTCGAGTTTCCCGCTTGTTCCAAGAAGCCGAAAGTTATTCTTCGAATCTGAAGCGAGAGTTTGTTTATTAGTTATCATGGTCAGAAGTCCGATGCTAACGTCACTGGTAACGTCACGATCTTCTAGAGGTAATCTAACAATCTTAAAGTTATAAATTTAAGGATGAAATTCCAACGTAAATTAGATGTTGAGCTTGAGGAGGCTCACTATAATTGCTATCCAATTCATCAAATCACTTTTGTCGTCGGCGCGCATTAAAATGATTAGTGCTATTTTGATTTTATTAAGCTATGGTAATTATGAATACGACATGTGAAACTTTTACTGCTATAGCTAGGTGTAAGTTGTTAATAAATAATTTGAATGGTTATCGATTCTAGGATTTACAAGACATTTGTAAATCCTAGATTTACAAATGTCTTGTAAATCTATATATAATCAAGGCTATACGTTTTGGCTAGTCGACTTAATTGCTGTTTCGGTTAAGGGCAGTCTTAACAGCCTAGTTATTTGTAAGTTACTGTAATTAGGACCAATACTTAATTCACATTAAAACCATTTCTAGTAAAGGTACCATAAACAAGTAAAATCACTGTTCTTTAGATTGGTTACAGGCAGTTTTGATATTTGATCAGGATTCCTTGCTTTTAAATAGGGTTGAGTCTACATACACTATAAGGTGAGGTTATGACATACACCATAAGGTGAGGTTATGTTCATTATATCCATAGGTAATTTAAAAAAAAAAAACAAGCTTTAAAAAGGCAATTAATACCTGATTTGTCTGTCCCAGTTACGGGTGGCGCATAGCAACCCGAGCCGGCGCCAATTCTAACTGTCTATTCGCATTAACACATGGAATACCATTGCGGGAGTGTAGACGTGGCTATTTTAACCAACCATTATTACCTAAGGGTCAACATGTGTAAAATTAAGTAGGTACTCTCACCTTTTTAATCATTGGCGTGCACAGAGATCATGAGTAGGGTATACATAGTGCATACCCTTACTAAAATAAAATAAAAAAGACTGTCGTTGGCAGCAGATCACCTACCGTTTGAAGGGGTCGGAACAATAGCGAATGGAAGGATATTTAAATATGATATCGATTTTCCGGGTCGTCGGAAAACACAGATTACGCACTGCTTATTTGCATATGTGCAATGCAATGCACGTCAGTGCTCCTTACTGTTTGATTTATGGTTTTGTTAAAGCTGAGTTAAGGACAGCGTCAGACATTCAAGTTACAACGCACCAACTTCTGATTTATTACCAAATCACTGATAAGTGATAATAGTCGTCTATAGAGCAGCTTTTAATATTAGGTGGGCTGGCAACTGTGTTGCAAACATGCCATACAACTATCTTACTTAGATAAATTCAAACAACCTGAGGACCATCTAGGGAGTCTATCCCTCCCGGCGTTACTGTCATGCTATTAGTATAGCTGTGTTCCAGATTGAAAGTGAAGTAGACAGAGCAACTACAGGATACAGAGACAAACATATATTATTTTAACATGGTGCAATTAAAAGAAAGAAGTTATGTCGAGTATGAAGCTTTCGCACAGACGCCTATGCATAGCTTGCGGTATTGCGCCGACTGACGCGCCGGCTAGTGATGGACCGCCCTGACACGAATAGGGCCAACACAAAGCGAGCTAACTGTACCCGACAGGATGACCCCAGGTGAGCAGGGTAACATACGGCCGGACATTTGAAAACACACACACAATTTACCAAGTTAAAACAAACTGCGACCACTTAAAAGACAGAATGCAACAGTAATAAGTTATTAATCACCAGGAATCTAAATAGCTGATAATGACTACAAACGACGTCCGCGGTTGGTGAATGTTTTACTAATTTCAAGCAGTACTGTACAACGTTACGTCACAACTGTAGCGAATTTAAGGTGAATTCGAGTGCTTGCATATTTTATGTAAATGATAATGATTGCAAAAAAAGTTATGCTCTGCGCATGTTGTAGCCAGTTCTAGTTTTGAAAAGTAACCTTTGTACAATGCTAACAATTTATTACAGCATTATATTCTCAGTTTAAGCATTCATAACGCGCAAACACGTCCATACCGTTATTATAAATGATAATCCCGAAATGAATGCGTTTCAAAGATATGGGTCATCCATACCGTTACATAATTCGGCCGTGGAGGGCATCGGATGAAAATTGATGTACGATCGAAGATGGTGCTACGGTGCGGTGGCGGGGTGTGCGGCGCGCGGCAGTGGAGCGCGTGCGACTCTCACCGCCTTATCTCTCGCGACCTCCGCCGGACGCGCACGCCACCCGCGCTCCGCACCGCCCGCGTCCGCCGCGCTCGCGCTATGCCGCCGTCCCGACAACATACTCTGTGTTACAACTATTGTTATTGTTTTACAAGTGTAGGACGCAACTCGGAAATCAGCAAGTGAATCATAAACTCTACCATTAGTGCCTATTTATATATGACTTTTGGGACTCTTAGTTAAATTTTATGAACAATATTCTGATCACTAACTACGATGGTGTCAGAGGGGCCTTTGCCCGTGGTATGGTGTATGCGCGACAACCAGCTTGTTCCGCACCAAGTATCCGGTGTTAAGTTACAAGGTGCAGTGACGGGCGCGCATATTGCAGCTGTCACGGATTTCTTACGCATGGTAGCTGGGACCCCGATTGTCCTGCCGCATCACGCTGTGCCCGAAGACATTGATAATGATATTAACCAAGAAAAAGAAAGTTCAACTAGACGACGAAAGATGTCTATGCAAGTTGAGGTACCGTGCGTTTTTCTATCCGAAAGCGCCTTGCAAAAGGCAAAAAGCCGCAGCAATTCGTTGGACGACAAAGTATTATTTAATCATGGCACTGCACCTTTAACATCGAAAAGGTACTTAGAAATAGAGAATAAATCAACGTCTTTAGAAATCAAAGATTCCGAATATGGAACTGATTCAGACATAAAATGCACTCAACGAATAACGAGGATAATAGACCTAGATAATATCAATTCAAAAGTAGAAAATGAAAAAGAACCCCTTCAAAGGATAACTAGGATAATAGAATTTGAAAATGACAAATCGCCTTCACCGGTATCCATGGATGCCGAAAATGACACGCTGCAACGAATAACAAGGATAATAGACCTTAATGATAACACGTTTTGTTCCTCTGAAAGTATATCGGAGAGCGATAAAGAATGTCCCCATAAATTATCTAGAATAATTGAATTAGAAAAAGAATGTTCATTTCCTAGCATGGCAAAAATTATTGAAATGGAAAACGAAATATCGAATGAAAGAAGAATATCTCTGACAAATGAACGCGAAACAGGAGGTGGATTAATTGAACATTGCTCAGAGGAAGTCACAGTAAGATCCAAGTTATTACATAGAAGTAATGCTAGGATAAGTATTGATTCTTCGTGCTCCGAAAACTCTTATGTCAATATAGAATGTATAAAGAGTTTGCAGGATGTAAGAAAAGACGATAGCATGGATAGTGGTGTGGGTCCTGATTCATCTCCAGCTTGTAGGTCAATACATTCACGTTTCCCAAGGAAAAAGACTTCAGTATGTTCAATTGGCTCTTCAGACTGTGATGATGAGATAGATGTTATATTTAAATCTAAACCGAAATCTAGTCAGTGGCTAAGTCTCGATTGGATACCACCGCCACCCAAAGAAGAGCCAGTGATTACTCAAGTCTGTGATAAAAACGATTTCATAACAAAGTGGATTGCCGAACAAAATTCACAGGACTCCGGAATTGTGCCGGACGAAAGGCGGAAAAGTCTCCCGCCCAAGTCTAACGAATTATATCTACAAAATATGAGAAGATTCAGTGACAGTTTACAAATATGTAAAGAAGACGCTGCGAGCGATTCGCCGGCGACTGTCAAATGGAAATGGCAAGATATCGTTAAAAGACATTTGCAGTTGTTAAAAAGTGATAAAGGATTCAGGAGACAACGAGGCAGTTGGATGAGAACTGCCAGGCGCCTTTCTAGTACCAATGTCAACAAAATTATGGATGCCGTGCCACTTGATACCTACATGAACTCAACACTATGCCGTAAGTCTTAAATTTATCTTGTTTTACGCATACTCAATTAACAGACGTGCATAAAAAACAATTTCATTTTTTGGTCGATTTATCGCGCATCGATTTAGAGTTACTTAGTAACCAGTTTAACTGTAGAAACTGGTTACTAACGGGCTAAAAATAAAGTTTCAAATAACGTTTAGATTAATATAAACGCAATCTCAAAGACATTTGGGAATTCATATTATTTAATTATAGAATGACAACAAAATCATAAGATTGCATTATCACTAAAATATAAGGTAAAATGGTGAAATATATTGGTTCCGTGGTTCCAAACTCCGAGTATAACAAAACAATCAAACAGTTTATTACCGATCGAACAAAGTTTAGTAGTCAGATGTCAAATTCACAATAAAGCCCAACAAGATAAATTCTATTGGAATATTGTTAAGTTGATGAGCAGCCCGTTCTTACGAGATTGGGATACGAGCACGCACTTCCGCAAGGCCGCCCGATTAGAATGCATGGAGCTCGCGTCCAAGGCTGCGTGTGCACGGTCGGTCGGTGCACCGTCCGCCGTTGTCTTCCTCCGATGTTCAGATGGTGCTCGCTCAGGAAATGACGAGTGAAGGTGACCAAATTTAACTGCCGTCCGATCGGAAGCGGTTGTGATGTGAATATTTGGATCTAGGGTTTTGCTTGTTTCCTTGCTGCCTGAACTATCTTAATTGTTAGATCATCCAAAATTGTCTTTAGTATTAGCCGCTCGAATACTTGAGAACACTATTAGAAAATCTATTGTTTGCGGTGCTTAAGTCCCCGGTAAACATTCGAACGAGTATGGACAATGTCTAGCATCGAATTCCTAGATAATGTTACAAACATTACAAAAGCCGTTTACGTTATTAAGCCAATGCCGGGTGATACAGCAAGGAAGTTGTTTGCTATTGGCGAACCTTGCTTATTAAATTACACAATCCCTTATGCTAACAAAACCATAATGATATTCAAGTTTGTTTAATTAGCATATTAGGTTAATTAGTTGTAGCACACGCGTAGAACAAGATACGACGCGTGCTATTAAAATCTCTTTGTTTTGTTTACTTAAATATTTTTCCCACCATATTCCTGTTTCGTTTCCTGTTAAGTCATATTTTGCATCTATAGCTGCAGTTCCGAAAACACAAGTGTTGTGCTCAATGTTCATCAACATAGCCATTGTGAGCTGCCAGCGTAGGCGCACTTAGAAGAAACAAATGCATTCAAATCGAAATATTTGCTTGTTTTGAGTGCCAATGATTTAATTTTGTAAGGCTTTATTAACACTTGTATAACCGTTTTCCAATGCCCCATGTGTGTTTTGATGGTCTTAGATTACTGAATAAATACACTTGTGCCGGAACCAAAATAATCTACATAATTGACAGTAGGTACGTCGATAAACTTCTCCAATCAAAATGCCCGACAGTAGGAAGGCAAATATAAAGTTTACACTTTACCTGTCTTATCTCTTGATTACTATCTACTTTATCATAAACAATTACAAAAGTGTTCATTAGGACATAGTTGATTAAGTATTGATTAAAATGATGGAGCGCAGTATTTTATTATTCTGTTATTATCAGAGTTTACTTCAACAACCATTCATTCGGACACGTTTTGTGATGTGATTTAATTAGTGAATATACAAAAAGTGGTCATGCCGAGGTGTTATAAGTGGTAAATGTGCTATCGAGACAAACTATACCTAAGCCTCGCAAATTATCTATGTATGGTAAAGTGAATAAATGTCGTGATGCCACCAAGGCGCATGTGGTTAGTTGTGCAACCGATCATGCATGCAGTTCTGCCTTTAGAAACTGAAAGAAAAATCATTGGGAAAGAAAAGTAACTACACCGTTTATATGACTATCACATATTTCAACTTTAATACAAGTTATGTCTCACTGGAAACACTGATTCTCAAAAATGTAATAATACATTATAGATACATGTTTACTTTCACTATGTCCAACGGAATGATTTGAATTCCATTTCGTGACGCTACTCTGTTGCAAAACTTTTAATTTAGTTCCTTTATTATCTCTTTGTATGCTTTCTATTTGTAATTAAACATTCTTTATGTTAAATTAATTTATTGTTAACGAGTAGCATACACTGAATAAGTCAACAAACAATCAATGCTACCCTTACAGCTATAAATATGCATATACTTTAATTGTAATTCCTTCAATATGACATGTATTATTTTAATTGATGAATAATGTTGTTAAAGGCTCGTAACTCGTGGTTAGAAGAAAATCAACGAAAATGGCGAGTTTCTTATCGCGACGGTCAAAAGAGGTCGTCTCATACTAAAGAACAATACAACTGGTTTTATGATTTGTTTTTACTTTTTATGCGCTGCGCCTGCGCCAGCCAGCCTCACGCGATAATTATTACTTGTGCGGATGTGTTTTAACGAACCGTTTGCGAACATTTATCTCTGGAACATATCATTTGTTGCCTAAAATATGATTTTACATGGTAAACTTACTTGAATCGATGTTTGCTGTCTCAACCACTGGGTTACTAATCTTAATTTAAAACGGCAGTACAAACATTTGTGATATTTATTATATATTATTCTATAGCGTGCTCAGAATTCGATCGTGCGTAATTCCGCGTATGTGTATAGGCATCGAATATTTAGCCGTTTCCTATTGTTTGTTTCGCATCATGTCCTAACTGTCAGCGCAGGCGATTATGTTAACGACTCATTGTCGAGTTCGCAATAGCTACCGAACTGCCCGATGCTCCTTTCCTAGCGTTAATATTAATATTTTGTTCAAATGTTTCTTTAACATAATTACTTACTTTGTTATTTACGTAATATATCGCTAATGAATCATCCTTAATTATATGTAAGCGAGAGACATATAAAATAAAGTAAAAGATTATTTAAGTATCCATCTTACGTTCTTAAGCCATTTAAAGGAGTTAGATTCAGAAAAAGAATTGTTATTTCTCATTTAGAGGATCTTATTATGGTATAAGATTGCGTGATGATCTATAACTTTATGAATACTCAGAGTCTTGAAATATAAACGAATTTTGTATGTTAGACAACTCTAATGTGGAAGTAGTATTCGCGCAGAAGACGTGTATTTATTTAGCGAATCCTTATTGGTGATTCAGTGATGTCGCGATCATATGATGTTATCCTTATCTGTCACATATGTTTGTAACGGGGTGGCCCGATTGCGAGCAAAAATACGTACGCCATATTCTTTGGAATGGGGTTTCGAGCTCTCGCCACTGAATAGGCGACAATTCAGTTTTTCCGAGAGTTTCAGCCGATTGTGCACTTGTGTTTTGCGCCTGCTTGGGTTGTGCACTTTGTCAAATGCTTGTTTAGTTGGCCACTTGTTTTTGTGAAGAATGCACGCGATTTTCGTAGTGCAATTTCATTCATTTGATTTACATAAACAAAAGTGTAGTACACTAAATTTTACGGTAATTAATGGTCAGCTTTTGAAATTATATATATTTAAAGTTAATGTCATATTTCTTAAAAAGAATGTGTCAATTACGCCGCATCGTTTTGTCTTTTTCTTAACTATCGTCCTTTATTATATATAATGTCACTGCTGAACGAAAGCCTGCCTAATGATTTCCACGCGGACCGATCTCAAGCAGTTGCCATCCTTCGTATATCAGGTTGACCAATATTATGTTGACTAAGCACTATTTAATTGATCAGTAGAATAATGATTATGAATGAAAATCATAGTAAATAAATTAAGTTTTAGAAACGTAAGAAGACCAAGTTTTATTTAAAATGCATTATAATAATAATAATAAATGTTTATTTCATAAAAACACAGTACAGAAAATTATTGAACTGCTCTCAATAAGGTTACCCTGTGTCATGAGAGGCAGGCTCTTTTTAACAGTTTAGCAAATGTGCGTTTTTTATTACAAAGTTATCTAAGCGCAGTTGTGCATGCATACATAAGCGCTCGTGCAGTCATGCATTTGCGTGTGTGTGGGTTTGGGAGAGTGTGTGTGTTGTGTGTGATAAGTGTGTATAGGTGTATGGGTGAATGAGTGCGTGTAGGTACGTATATGTGAGTGTATATTTGTTGTGTGAATTCGTGTTATTGTGTGTTTATGATGTGCAAAATGTTGATTGTGTTCTGTATATTTATGGAAGTGTTCATGTTTCTGTGAGTGGTCATAAAAGTTCTCCTTCCCTATATTTATATATTACATTATATATAGATATATATTTTTTTTATCATACATACATATCAATATATATTATACATATATATATTACGACAAACAAACATATTTTTTATGTTATTGTCTGATTAATGAAGAATAAATAATATTATATTGATCAGTACGCTCTAAATCTGCTCGATGTTAAAATCGATAGAAGTTAACGTTGCAGCTTACGCAGTATCAATATATAGTCTCAGCACGCATCGTAGTAATTATGTCCGTATGAATAATATGTTCCCACGTCATTAAACGGTAGAACAATGCGAGTGACCGGCATCGTGGTGCAGAATCCACATTACCTACCTACCACTTGCACGGTGAATAACACGCTATATCGATTAGAACGTTTCACTACACGTGGACTTTTAATTTTTGCCGTGTTTTTGTTTGTGTTGAAAATTCTTAAAGCTAACTATGCGTCACAAGTGACTACTTCTTAATAATACCAACAAGAGTCATAAAGTCGTGCATCTTAAGCGACCTATATAGCCTTATTTACTCTGAAAACAATTGTACCCTTTTTGTTTTTGTTCAGTGTATGACTAACAGTGTAAACGCGCAACTCCGACTTCGAACACGCAAACACTTCTAGCTACATAAAGTCGATTAAAACGAGTGCTCGTAAAGAGCTTATCCGCAATTCTAGTCTGCGTTTATTTTCTAAACCGTTTTCTCTGTCTAAAGAACTAGTCTCGAAGTTTAAGGCAAGGTCCTTGTGCATCGGTTGTAGGGCCCTAATTAGATTGCCCATCTACCGAGCAACTTAGAGCCAGCCGAGACTGGCTTAGCAAAAAATAATGGCTACATCGGCATGCACAGATCAACGACCGACGCCACATACCAACTAGTTATTATAAATTTTCTAAGCGAAAATCACGTAATTAATTCCCCTTGATAAAGCCAGATTAGATGAAGGGTCAAAGGGCTATATTGAAATTAACATTCCATTCTTAACGGATATTATTTTTGATGGCGTAATGACACATTTAATGCCGCGATCGGCGATTGAATGTTTATAACGACTCTTTTCTCTAGTCTAAAAATAAAACCGGAACATTAAATTATGTAATCAGCCTAATAATGTTATTTAGGAATTTCCGTTTCTCCACTGCAGTCGGCCCACGTTTAAACCCAAATAACTATCGACCGTTTTGAAGACGGTCTTGCGTAACGTTGATCGAAAAACGTATACATTGAGGCAGGTGAAAAATAGCCACACGTATAATCCACTTACAAAATATTTACCTATACCATGATTTATTATTTTTATGTATTTGGCAATTTGTCTTTAGAAAACTAACTATACTAGTCTGCTCGTATTTACACCCAATATTTGAACTTTCGAAAATTTGCAATTGAAACATGTAAAGCAAATATTGCGAAGAATCTATGTTTGAATAAGATACACTCAAAGATAGGTAATGTTTGAATAGTATTTTTTCTAACCAAGGAGTTGTTATTGGATTGTTAGTTTACGTATATATAACGTCACTTGAAGTGTCCTTCCTTACGTGAATATTTGTTCCTCACATTGAACACAATGTCTCGAAAAATAAAACAACCAGTAGTATGTACCTATACGTAATTCTTTTATTCAATCTGGTAAGATTTGTTTGCTGCCAATTGACATATTAAATCAATTATATACAGTTAACTTGTCAGCCATTTGACAGACTACGTCTTCTTCAATTACATAAGGAATGGTAAGAGTATTTTAAAAATTACGTCTACCATGAACTGGACTTTAACATACATTTATTTTAAAATTCGACAACTCATTGTTAACCAACGCAAAAAGCAATAAAATTAAATTAAGTTGTACTAACCAAAGATGTAGGTAATCCCAATTCTTCTATAATATAACAATTAATGGACGTCAAAGGAAATTTCATCGATTGACACTTCCGCATGTAAACATACAACAAGATATGTGGCTCTGCGTAATCTATCATTGTGAGCATACGTCACGCATTCTCACATACTGGTGGAGTATTTATCTGTTAAATATGTATCAGAGTCATGATTCAGGTGACGGTTTCTCTCCGTGGAACGGGGTCAAGGTCGGCCTTTCGTCTCGTAGCGCGCTCGCAGATTTAACATTTCGTTTCATTGTCCAATAGGCGGTTACGATGCTTATAAACTATTTACAAAATATGGTTTGAGGCCTATGGGACATCACTCGTTCTTAGCACGATAGACCAGGGTGTCTTACTTAAAAATCTCTAATCTAGTATGTTATTATGATTTAATGTAAAACTGCTGTCGATATTTTATGACATATATTTGTTTCCAAACTAGCAAAATAGATATCCAAAACTACCTTATGTACAGTTTATCGATTTTTTTGTTGTTAAATGGATTGGGGAAATCAAAAAAAAAGGTCGTACAAAAAGATACATTTGTGTAATAGCTACGACTAAAGACGACCATTTTGTAAGGTTTTATTCAACTGATTACATATGTTTCGTAAAAAATATCCGCAGCTACTTTATACTAAAAAAATTAACACAATCATTAACTCGAGTATATTGTAAAGGTGATCAAGTGTCAAAGAGCTTGCAGAAACACTACACAATAAAAGACCGGTGAATGTAACCGGTGACACATAGTGATGTACTAATAGTTGTTTAGTGCGCGTGTTGCACCTTGGACGGTATCGGTTGCTGTCTACGACCCCACGACGACTAAGGGCATCCGACGCGTGACAAGGTCCACCCGAGTTGATAGTCAGCACGCCCTTTTCGTTCATTACGTTTACGACCATACCGACATTGATTATTTTTATTACTATTTGCCTTTGCAATTTCATAAGTATTTTCATTAATGGTGAAATAAAGATGGCACTTTATTATTTCCTGTATGCATAATATCTCAGCTACCATGTTTATACCTACTTTAGAAAAAGTCCATAAAGATATTGTGGATTTAATTGAATCCTTGGTATGCGTTTTCAAGTTTAAACTTTTAAGTAGGATAAATGTTTGTTTTGCTGCGATATCGGTACATGATTTCTTGTTTGCATTATTTAAATTATATGAGGATTCCTATGACATTTTGGAGTTCTTTATTTGCAACAATTGTTATTGAATGTTGATCAAACTTAATTTGATATGTGAACCGGTTGTGGACTCATTGGAGTTTAATAATTTTAAGATATGTTATTTATTATTTAGGTCCTACTTGCCCGAAAAGGTGAAGGTCGACCCCTTAAATTCCAAAAACTTAAGCTTTAGGAATAGTGTAGGTATGTTTTTTTTTATATGGTTCGTCCTTGCGAGCCCGGACAGTCATTGCTTCGGGGCCACTTTACGATGTTGATGAAACATTATGCCATAATTCCACGCTTGGCAGGCGTGTTGGGGATCACAGTTACTTAAAAAAGGTTACTTTCTAACCGTTTTAGCCGTAACGTGTAGGGCCACACTAACGGCTAATAATACGATTCAAGTGCCAAATTATCGCGTTAAGTGGTGGCTAAACCCAAATCTTAACCACCGTTGTCGCTATAATGAATGGCTTTTCCCGTCAGTGTGGACCCAGTATAAGATAGAACGCCGTTAACCGTTCTCTCCTAAATATTATGTCCCTATTAATCGATTTAATATGCCTCCTCTTCGGCACCCGCAGTAAGATTATGGGGTGTTGATAATTATAATTGTCTACATCTTCATACCATACGACATATCTTAAGTTATAACAAATGCGATTATAATAGTTACATCAATAGCAGCTCAATACAAACAAACAACTTGAAACAGCGAAAAAATGCCGACGCGGTATTACGTATTCGTTAATTCCAGTTTTAAAACAACAATTTACATGTTTCTCAATCATAACAGTTCCAAAATAAACTTCCTTGTGGAGGCAGTAGGCTTTAGAGCGTAAAGTTGTAATTTTATATATTTTTGTACAAAAAATGTAGCTTCAGGTTTGATATTATACCGTTACATACCGCGATTGATGCCAGAAACAACAGATTTTTTATTGTCTTGATAAGAAGTCCCTGGCAAGCTAAAGCCAACACTGATTAAACTTGGAAATCGAAATCTAGTCGTATATAATTTTGCTTAGATTTAGTTTTAATATTAAGTAACACACTTCGCTATTTGAGCAATTTGGCATGTTGAAAAAACCATCAGCGTTCTGATATGGAACAACAGTACGAGTCAGTAGAGAAAAGAATAGGTCTAAGTATTATGTATGTAACTATTAAGTACTAGGTATCATAATATGTTACATGATAGCACACAGACCTGTCTAAAGACATCATTATAGACTTGTCCAATAAAAATGTGAAAAAAAAATTAGAAAATATCGTTGCAAAAATTGCAGTAGCGGCAAATCGCGTTACGATTTCTTTTCGGTTGCGCCAACAAGGTTATCAAATGCAAGATATAGAGATGGGGAGACCGGCCATTAAAGCATCGATTCATTTGGAAATAAAGAATCACGGTACCCTATATCTTGTCAGATGTAAGAAGTTGTGTACATTGCATTGTTAGAAGAGTAAAATATGATTGAATTTACATTTACCAATGCTATCAGTGAGCTGTAGAGAGCTATCGAGATAAGTACCTTACTGGATGCATCTTTCAGAATTTAAAACAAATGCAACCAATATACCTTAACTAATTTACTCAAAGGTTCTTTACTACTTTTTTAAATAAAAGCCTGATTGTTATAAGAGTGTAGTCGCAAATTTAGATTCTATTATAATTTATTAAAGCCTACAACTGTACAATGACTTGTGAGTTTGGCACGCATGCATGCGTTCCATGCCCTTTCATATGCCCTTGTTGCAGAATATAAATAAATTCGTAAATAACTGACAAATTATGGCGCCTAAACAATGGCAGATAGGCATTTGTTGTACCAGGCACACGTTGAGCTAATTACTCTCGGGTCCGTTGCAGTGGAATAATCCGCGAAACAATTGTAATGGTCGCGCGCCGAGGCGCATGCGCAGCGTCGTGACGAAGCGATGCGCTTAATCGCACGATGATATCACAAATATAAGATTACATATAATTATATTTATGCATAATTTTGTTATTGAAAAGTGCAATTTTACCTTATTCATCTACCAGTAGTGGTCCAAGAATTAATTATAATATTAATAATTAAATTTCATTTTTACTCTAAATGGATTGTGAATTAACTTTATTTTAAGTGCAAAAATGACATATACAAATAAGTTTGATTCATGGTTACATTTATTAATTCAATATTATATTAACTGATTCAGTATTAATTAATATACCATGAATCAAAATTCAAATTGTTGCATCAGTTTACGGCCCAATCTCCCCATAGCGATGCTGTGCGGGAAGGCCTGTGCCCTGCAGTGTGCCGTTATAGGCCAATGGGGATGATGAAATAGCACAGATCGTATCTATTTGAGAAATATTTAAGTTACACTAACTTTAGGACCGCTTATTATAACGGTTTTATATTTACGCACAATTAATTGATAATTAAGCAGGTAATACGTTTTGATAGAATTGCATTACATAGAATTTGCCCTGACCCGCCATATAATTTAATATTTCAAGACAACCGTTAAGTATGCTTTGAACCGCTTCCATTAAATTTCTGGGAACGATAAACAGGAAAACATGTAAATAATCTCTCAATTTCGGTCATGACATGACGTTAAGAACGGCCTTAGCATTGTCAGATTTCCGAGAATCTTTCACGTTATACATTTGGTCTTAATTTTTTAAACCATTGACAGCAGCTCGAGAGAAGCTCATAAAGACTCGTCTGATTTCATTAAATATTGAATGTCTTAATAAAATTGATACGATGTTTTGTCAAGTATCATTACAGCGATTCAGCAAAAAATAACGATTAATGAATAGAAAATCGAGGGAAATATATTTGTTATGACATAACCTGCTCTCAATTTATACTGTTTAACTTATTGACCCATTAAACGGGAATCCAGACACCTTAGAAAATCTATTGTGTCTGGCGCCTTAAGGCGTCATTCGCAGTCAAAGGGTTGATAGTGTATTGTGCAAGTTGTGCAACCTCTGTCCAGTTTTCGAACCCCAAACCGATTGGGCGCTGTCCAATCGCCAGGGTATATAATGACAAAATTGTGAAAAAGAAATCTTATTGCCAATTGTCACGAATTTGTTTTTCCTCAAGTCGATTATTTCCATTAACACTAGGTATATTGAATTACTGGAGATATTTTTTTATATTATACGGGCGAAAGATTAAACGGCCTACCGATAATGAACGATACCGCCGCCCTACATTTAAATTATAACAACACTAATTAACCTAAAAAACGTATAAATTCAACTACTTAACTAATTTAATACAGTCAGTTGTAAAACAAGACAAAGTTTGATTTCGCTAAGCACGTGATGAAAGTAAGGTAGAAATGTGGTGCCAGTCGATGGCACAATTAATTGTCATCGCCAGCATTTGATATATATCAGCGAGGCGACCTTGTCGTCTGTCGTGCGGCGACCCGATCATGCAACACGTTCATTGTCAGACCACTGTTGCGACACTTGAGCTTCTACTGCACTCATTTGTGCTACTAACCAGTTATATTAATTCATTTTATAATAGCAAGAAAGACACGATTAGGCATTGTTAACCTTTTGACTGCCACCAACTATATATATAGAATATATATAAAGGTAGATATGCCACCCGTGCCTCATTAACGAACCGCCAAAGAGAAACAGTTATAGCCTCTTTGTTTAAGTAAATGTACGCCCATTCGAAATATGTGTATGTGTGCTGTCGCTGCATTCGGAACACTTTTTTCAGTTTTTGTGACCATATCACAAATCTATACTTTTAACATTGACCGCCGTGAGAAGAATTGCTTTTGTTTAAACGGTTGTGTCCTATAATCAGAATAAGCTATTTCCATGTATGCAAATAAACTGTTCATACAGTATATTTCCCGACAACCGCAAAATCGCTATCGTATTTAATCATACTATTTGTATCATACTTCTTTATATTCATAATCTTTATGCACGCTTACTAGTATATACCTGCCACAATTCTAGAATAAGAAAGCTACTAGAATTTTGAATTATAAAAATTCATTAGCATTATACCAAAAATATAATGCATTTTATTTTAAGATTCATTACAATTCGTTCCCCAGCAGCTGTTAAAATAACTGGCAGGCCAAACTCGTCAACTTTCGGCATAAATCGACCCAGATTTTTTGGTGAAATTCACCCAGTGATGTACATTTATGTACCTAAACCGGTCTGGTGCATCAAGTCTAGAATAAGTAAGTGGAATAATGTGTTCAAACGCTAAACCGTTTCGTCTGTTGCGCCTTCCTTATCGAGGAACTTGTGATCCAGATAAATATGACCGGAGAATTCAATCAAATAACATGGTGCGCAACATTATCTCAAACAAAAGCTGTTGCTCATAAAAATTCATGATTTTAACCGACACGTTTATTTTGAGAGCTGAAAGGGTCAGAGTGGGCTAAAAATATACTTCTCTTCAAAATAAACACGGTTTAATTGTGCAATTGTTGTTTTTCATTACTTATGTATTCTTGTTTACAACATGTTAATTTTTAATAATAGCACAAATGAAAGAATACGAAATAATAGGTATTTAAAATAGTTGTAGTAATTTTTCAAATTAAAATATTTGCAAAGAAATGTTTTAAATTTATTAATTTGATTTAAATAAATTAGGTAAATACATACATTATTATTAATCGCTTGCAATCACAATACTACGTTGGATACCGAAGAAGTCCATTGTTTTCTATTCGTTAAGGAACCGGCAGTTAAAATAGCTTCGCATAGAAATTAACAAAAAAACGATTTTTATTTGAAAATTCTTTCTAACGAAGTATTACCGGAAGACTATCTCAGATAAATCAAACATAATTACTAATGTAATGTATGTAATACGCATTTTTAGAATCATCTCACGCTAATTAAATAACCGGGTATATGAGACCTGACGTCTATTGTCTACTCGTCTCTGGTGTGGGGTGCAGTGTGGCATTGATGCCACACATTGGCAATCAATGTCGCACTGTCATAGTCAGGCGTACCACTTACCATCAGGTGAGCGTCCTGACCGTCCTATACACTTTGTAACATTAATAAACGATATCCAAATAACTTGCGGCGATAGATTAGTAACTAACTGGCTTTTATACGTTTTGCATACGCAACTTGAACTTTAAAAAAGCATTCAGTACCGTTTACCAATACTCTAATCAGAATATCAAGAATATTTTTTGATTTTGCCATGCCATCTTTAAGAGTATACCTACGCCATGCCATAGTCATGCAGTGTGAAAAGTCTATCTCTGCTGTAGGCTATAAGCCAATAAATTCAAGTCGATCATTCCTTTGTCACCTTAGTCGCGTGTCTTGTCTAGTTGTGATTGTTAGTACGAATACAGACGTACGTTCGCTTACAAAATTCTGCAATAGTGTAAGAGCTGACAAATTGTGATTCAACGGCCGATTCTTGTAGCATGTAAGCGACTGTAGTACAGTGGGCGCCCGGTGCGCACGCGTCGATTGAATACAGAGTGCCGAACGCTGACTCACAGCCGAGGGCCCTCGCTCCCGAGAGCGATAACCTATCCTTTATACACATACGTCCCCGGCGTACATATACAGCGTGAATTTTTTATTATTAGCACCTATCCTATTATTGTACTCATATTATGGTATGTTTTTACGGGATCCTTATACCAAACAGCTTTGATTTTTTACTTATAAGGAACTTAAAAAATATAATTATTCTACGTTGTAAACTAAATAAATCAGTCAAAGCTGGGTCAATATTTTTCGTAGAAAGAAAGAAAAATCGTACAAATTATAGGTACACAAAGAATTAATATTGTAGGATAATTTTTATTGTAGATTAAAAAGTAAGCGTTGTATTCAAACAGTTTCAGGGCAATAATCACACATTTGAATATGTATTTTTGGATCTCTCCTTTACGTTGATGACTCGTAAAAAACTATAAGTTAACGCTTATGTATGGATCGTTGCACCTATTTGAGAATCACAAATACACCATCAGCAACACGTTATCATTTACCATCACGTAATCTAATTACTAGATTTTCAGGGTCTGCCCTATGTGTAAAAGTAACATCTATCTTTTTTTCCCAGATGGTACTTCCGCAAGATAAAACGAATCGAAGCGGAGAAGAAATTGCTTCTGCCGGAGAACGAGCATGGCGCTTTCCTCATACGCGACTCCGAGAGTCGTCACAACGACTTCTCACTGTCAGGTAACTACTCGTATACTTCAATGAATTAAAAGTATATCTTACTAGCCGTTCGCCGCGGTGTTACTCGCGTTATATTCTTACAGTTAAACATAGCCCATGTTTCTTTTATCCAGGGTGTTAATTTTTTATTAAAAATTCTTCATCCGTTGAGACGAGACGTAACAAATATGTTAAAGGGTCTCATTTGGGACACAACTCATAGCGTTGCTTATAAACATACATAAGTTAATATTCTGTGAAAACAGATATAATAATATCTATCTATATAAATGTATGATACATTTTTAAGACGTTTGGAAGGTGACTATTTAATTTATATTTGAGGGTCAACCGATAACATCCCAGGTGCATAACATCATTAGTCGTGTACTAGTAGCAAGTTATCCCTGTTGACTTGTACATTACAAACAAAACGCATCCCGTCTCGGGATCGACCCTACGACAAACCGGTTCCAGCTTTATCCAAGCGCCCGTGAGCGCATCGCGTGGGAATATGGTGCAAGAGCCTGTTCGGTGTCCAGTACTAATTACAATTCTTAATTGTGACGAGCTTTATACCGTTAGAATCTATTTATACGACATGAATGCTTCTGCTAATTTGTTATGTGCATATACATCATAGCTTGATGACGTGAATGTTCATGAGGTGACGTGGAACAAGTGTAGGCTGGTTATGGTTCACTTTTCAACTACCCCAAACAATATCATGTTCGTCATCATCACCATCAGCTCATTATACGTCCCCACCGAGGGGCACAAGCCTACCCGTAAAGGGTATATAGACCTTAGTAGTCCACGCTGGCCCAGTGCGGATTGACCGACTTCACGCACAACCTTTGAATTTTTTCGTAGGCATGCGCAGGTCTGTACGACCGATCTGGTTAAATGGTCGAGACGTCGCTATTACACCATGGGTTCCGGGTTTGATCTCCGAGTAGTACACACATTTGTGTGCATGAACATGTCTGTTGTGGTCTGGATATTTTCTATGTATATTATGTGTGGATTTAAAAAATATATATACGTATATTTATCGGTTGTTTAGTATCCATATTACAGGCTAATGCTTAGTTTGGGGCTAGATGGTGCTGTGTGAATGTCAGAGGATATTTATAATTATTTATATTTATTTATTTATATAAAATCTCATGCTAACCTTCTGGTAGAAGAAAACCTAGTAGCAATAAAATCTCTTTTAAGCCAATCAGAAAATTGTTAAGTCTTTTTGATCCACAGGCCAAACCACTGAAGCGCTATTTTTCAAAGCATCAAAATTCATATTTTTAGTTTAGTATTTTTAATTGTTTTTTATTATATTTTAGTATATTTTTTGACGTTCATAAGTGCTTTTTGTAAGCCTAATTTGAATAAAGAATTTTGTCTTTGACTTTTGACTTTTTTGATCATTTATCTACCTTTATAACTCTAGTCCTGCAACCCCACGATAACAAAATCGATAGGTACTAAAGAAAAAGTGAAACAAGTGAAATTGTTACTTGCATGCTAAAACTATGTGTAAATATCCAACTTGGAAAGTCGACCTAGAGTGCGCTGAAATTATTATGTTTCGGATTTGCGAAGCAAACACGGGTGCAAGGTCTGCGACGGTTTTTCCTGCTTCCGTTGTTGTACGTTTGAAAAACAAACGACAAAATATTACCGGTCGAAATACCTACGTTTTGTTGGTTTCAAACGCTGTGGGCTCGTTTCCATTGCGCAGTCGAAAATCAGCGACTGAATCACGAATCGCCTTTTTTTACAAGTCGGTTCGGGGATCAGAGCTCCAGTTTTTTTCAATAAAACTATAGTTTTGATTTTATTGTAATTATTAAAAAAGCACAATTCAAAAAATGATCTGAATAGAAATGAAATCAACGCAAATTAATAGTATTACACAACTTTTATTATTCGAGAAAATATATAATATGAAATCTAAGTAAAGTTATGATCTATTTTCATTGAGATTTAATTTAAATCCGCAACCAAGCAGACATGTCACTATAACATTTAGCTAATGTTACCCATGTAATCATACAATTAAGGATTGCATTGATTGTTTGAAGTAATTATGGACCGAACCTTAAGGTAGGTCGTTGGTTCATTAATCAAAAGACGTGGATTGGTATACTTCTAAGAGGAAATAGTTTAAAGGCCAGTTGCAAAAGTAGAAGTAAAATGTTTTCCATTTTCCTTGTACTAAAAAAATAGTAGATCGGTACTTTAATTGCAATCTAAAACATCGTTTTTTGTTTTGCAATAGTAATAATAACTTAGTGGGACATGAAGACTAATACCAAAATGATTTGTTAACGGGCACTCTACACAAGACATTCAACCTAAAATTTTACTGTACCTTGGTAAATAACAATGACCCCGCCAAACACTGGATGCGGGCTCTGTCGGCACTTGGATATGCATTCAACGATTGCACATAAATGCCTCTTGCCGTGCGTTACATCATTGGCATTAACATAACTAGAGCAGACCATCCAACTAAGATTTTTCCGTATTACCAGTTCTATGATTTCATATGAGTAAAATGGAATTACCGTACTTTATGCGAGACATACATTTTTGTTATATTAAGTTTTTTTATGTTATAAGTATACAGGACTGTCTGGACGCTCACCTGATGGTAAGTAATACGCCAGACCATGACTAGCGGCATTAAAGGAGACCAACAACTGACAGACAGTTATTATCCTCCATCAATGCTTCACTGCGCCCGTCAACTGGAGGAACTGTGATCAAAATTATTTTTTTAAGCCAGAAATAATTTTAGAAGATATATTTTCATTTCAGTTACCTTTTACCAACATATATTTTGTTTCGTTGCCTTTACTACAGGTACAAGCCTGCATGATCAGAACACTTTGCCCCTTAAATACAAAATAGTAAATGTGAGCCCGCGAGTTCCTTTGCATAACACCGCTAAGGTATCTCAAGAACGTATGGAAAAATGTCTCTCCGAATCACATTAGTCTCGTGTGTTTACCCGCTAGCATTTATGAGGAAACTGCGCTCGGCTAAAAGCCGTCGAGGACGTGGGATGTGCGTTTGAAATTGATACTGATTCACGTGATTGGTTAATTGTGTAACAATTGATACGATTCCTCGAATAGCATTCTCATATACCTATAGGTACTTGTAAATTACGCCGTAAGACAACTGTTCTTGTCTGTTCGTTTTTTTTTGGGAAATTGAACATCACTGGTTTTTGGTTGAGAGTTTGGTGGTGTAGCTACTGCGTTTTTTGATGATCGCGCAAGTCAAGGAAATCATCCTATTATTTAAGTAATATTTTTTCGGCACCCATCACTGTGCTTCGGGAGCACTTTGACCGTTGTCATGGCTACTTAACTTAAGAAGTTAGTTGTCGACATTCACCAATCCGCACTGGATCCGCATAGTGAATTCCGCTGTAACCCCATACAAGCCTGTTCCCTGCGAGTGGACGTTAAGGCGTGATGGTCTATCACTAGTAATTAATTACTCATATTTTTTGATGTTATATTTCAACACTGAAAACGTACTGTTACTGATTATATCGCAAGGTGAGAATTACCATTGAATGCTGAATATGTCAATGGAGTATCATGAACATGATTCATGTTCTGCTAAGCTTTAACAAGGTTTTACGATGTTTTCTCTCTAAAAAAATAATTTATATTTATTTGTAGAATGGTTTCAAGTAATACAAATACTAAAATTGGAATATTACTCCCAAAATCGAAGGGTAAGGGTAACTAGATTTGATGTGTGAGGGATAGGTATGAGTATCACATTCAAAGTGCATGATTTAATTGTATGACTTCTGGACTGGTTTGAAGTGTTTGGCTAAAATACCGGTTTTTAACATGGCCTTGTGTTTCCTAGTTGACGGTTTTGAAAAAACTGTTGGTCTGCACTGAACGAGTTTCCTGCTTAGTATTTTATGAAATATTTTTGGTTGTAAGTCTATAGAAAAAGTTACGCAATTTTGATAGCCATGCTATGTCAAAATTTCTAAGGTTTAAAATAAATTAAAAGTTAGAAACTCTCAGGATCATAGCTAAGATTTTGAATAAAGCATTCCGCATAAATTATATGGCGAATTTTTGGCCAAATCCACGAGATTAATAGCGTATTCGAATCCCGTGAAGTTTTATCCTAAAAAAGGAATAGCATCAGTAGCCATTGTTATAAATGCTCAACATTTTTCAAAACCAGTCTGTCAGCCATAGGTAGTTCTTCGAATGATGATCCCAGCTATCAATTAAATTATTTGTCTCCTTAACAATAGCGCTCGCATAAATTTCCAGATGACTTTCTCAATAAACGAAAGTGAAGTTTCCATTCTTTTACTTCCACACGCGACGATTATTGCAAGGCCACGTCACGGACCACAATTGAACAGGGAACGTGGAATATGCATGTATTATTTTACAAGTATACATACATTTTTAATAAGGAAATAATCATTAAGATGTTAATTTAGTATTTACAAAGCATAAACACTTAATACTATGAATAAAGATAGCTCTACAAATCTATATTGTTCTCGATACCTCTGATAAAAAGATGATAAAATATCTTAATTACATTTGACGTGTAAATCACACACGCACGGACTCGTTTCTGTAGATTAACTCCATTTTACGGTTTCCGATAAGACTCGCTAATACATGTAGGGTTGTATCAAACGCAGCTTACAGAACCATTTGAGCGTGACCATTAGCTACACTTGGTGATTCATTTTTTTGTTATAAAACTATCAGCTGCTTACGTAATTAATAGAACGGAAAAGAATACGGATCTTTTATTTTCCTATAAAATATGTAACCAATTTTTTTTAATGGTATCTTAGTACAATACATACGCTTAACATCTCCTGTATTTAATCCCGTCTCTGGTGAATGCATAAACTAATCGTACCATATGTACCTTTGACCTTTCACGATAATGACCTTCATCAGTATGTAACCAAGTAATGTAAGTGTAGTTGTTTTAAAGCAAGCCTTTCTGCTTGTTATTAGGGTGTAGAATTTGCGGACTTCCAATCCTGTGACCTGGGCGGTATTATGCTCTCTCCAAAGACGATGACACCGATGCTCACATTTGGCAACTATACCGTTTATGTAATAGTAATACCGCCAGTAAGATATCGTATTAGCAATGATTACTTCACACTCGTAAAATATAAATTTTATATTTAGTTGATTGAACTTACAACAAAACTAAAAAAAAATAGTTTCTAAAAATAAAAAATAATGTCATGTATCATTAATTGATTACATAAAACTCATGTACAAAATCAAAGTTAAATCCTTGATCGACAGACTATATGTAGAAGAAAAAGTTATAAATAACCTTAAGCATAAAACAAATGGTAAAATTGTAGAGCTTGTGGCGAAGCCGAACATAATGGGCGAGACGTAGTCTATAGACGACGACACGTGAAATGAATGGAGTCGGAATGGTCTGTTGAGAGAGTATCGCCTATTCCTGCGAAGCACCCTGTCGTTCGTCTTAGATAAAATATATTATTTTTATATATGTTGGTCCTAGGTATAAAGTACCTAGATGGATCGTATCAGAAAGTATCTTAAGTCTTCTGCAGACGCCGCATAGGCGGCACGTGACAAGGATAGATTGGAGTAGCAATATCTCGTGTCGGAGGCCAATAACCACTTAGGGTCGTTGAGCCAGCGCAGTAACCAAATATATATTTAGAAACGAACTTTACATGTGGAACATGCTTTAATTGTTGCACTGCCGCTTCTCGCTTGATGATAATAGAAATTTAATCTTTTTGTTATAAAATACTGAATAATCTAGCTTTTCTATGCATTATAAT
Organism: Leucinodes orbonalis; assembly: GCA_019425675.1. Classification (NCBI taxonomy): domain Eukaryota; kingdom Metazoa; phylum Arthropoda; class Insecta; order Lepidoptera; family Crambidae; genus Leucinodes; species Leucinodes orbonalis. The sequence continues at coordinate 64,242 of PQWD01013380.1, read as the reverse complement.
AAAGACGGTTCGTTCATCCGGTTACGCTCCACCGCCGCGACGAAGCATACCTCTGTCACCTTGAAATTGGCGTATCGAGACGCATCAGTGGTATTTGTTGAAAAATTCACCGCAACTGCTATGTGACAAGGCGTGCGATTGTTTTATTTCTGTTAACATATATAATTAAGAACAGCATTTAGCACGCTTGGGTATTTGAATATATCTTTAAATGAAGACATGAATTATTAGCAAATCAACGTGAGATGAGAACCGGAACCAATCGGCTCATTTGACGTCGAGTGCAAGGACTCAATAAATGATTCTAGAAATTCCAAGTTATTACGATTGTTATAGATTAATTTCTACTAACATTTTCCTTTGTCCAACTGTAGTATGGAAGGTTTTATATTCAACTGATAAACTTTTCACTGCCTAAGTTACTTTTACGCATCTCATCTTTTTCAATTACACGTTTTGCATTACCATTATAATGGCCAAAATTTGCGTGAAAAGAGACGTTTTCGTGGCAGGTGTCTAGATCTTAAACAAAGTGATATTAAGGCGTAGCAGAGTTAAGGCGTAAAAGAAGTCAAAATTTGCTCTTATACGCAGATCCTTTATGGCATTGAAATTTAAAACGTATTCTTATCACCGTTATTGTTAAGGATATTAACACGCCTAGAAACACTCAATTTAGATCACCATCAGAGAATAATCAACCATTCAGAATAAGTCCACTTTGTCCAAAATGTTAAGATATCCTACTATTGGTATGGAGGAAAAAATGTAGCCGTTATGGTTTGTCATTTTTTTATAGCTCGTTTTACTCATTTTAGTTTTAGGTTAGTTTAGGCCGAGGTCATATTATAGCGTATCCCGTGTATTATAACCCTAATGGATACTTTATCACGACCACATTTTGAAGCTAAACTAAATATGATTTTATTAATTGTCTCAACTCTAATATACCGTCTTATGACTTCATACTACAAGTCAATACAATTGTCACAGTTTATACTTATCCCATTTAGCATCGAACTGGTAGCAGCGCTCTCATTCTTAACTTACCTTTTAAGGCACTGCTACCTCCAACCCTGCTGCTTATCATGATTATTGCAAAACCCTTCACCCACTGTCATGGAGTTTGACCTAAGTTCTGCAGTTAATGGTAATTAAATCTGATTCGCGTAATGATGACCTGATGTACTTCGACTAAAGCACAATGTGTTGTACAGTGCGAGACGGCGACACGGTGAAGCACTATCGGATCAGGCAGTTGGATGAGGGTGGGTTCTTCATCGCGCGCCGCACCACCTTCCGCACCCTGCAGGAGCTGGTGGAGCACTACAGCAAGGACGCCGACGGGCTCTGCGTCTCGCTGAGCAAGCCCTGTGTACAGGTATGTTTGTTTAAATTTCGAATAGTTTTAGTTCCCATTTTATTTATTTTATTTAGATTTATCCAACAATAACAATGGATTTTGTATTATAGATTATTATAGACTTTATGCACAACCTTTGAATCACTTCGCTGACGTACGCAAGTTTCTTCACGATGTTTTCCTTCAACGTAATATTTATGGGGTTCTGGATAAAATCGCCCACCGCCAAAATGTGTTAACATTGTCGCCAGGTTATTCGCTTTTCGGAAAGATGTAGAATGAGCGATTGCGGTCGGCTTGTATTCTTAAAGATATATGAAACTCTATGCTTGGAACTCTTACATACTTTATAACTTCAACAGCGGCGATATGCATCGCTGGATAGGTTTCCACTTTAACTAAGAAATTAACAAGATCGTTAACATACTCGTACCTACCATATGACCAAAGCTTTTCTGTCTCCTCAAACACATACAAGGTTACACCTCCCCCACTAGTCCCACTCTGGGACACTCGTATAATTTTTATTTTGTATTGTGTAAATCTAAATAGACATGAATTAGTTGCACAACGATCCTTCCTGCGCAGTCTGTAACCCGATAGGCGCGGGAGGGTTGCACACTGTCTGACATTGTAACTGCCATTACCTTTGTATCTACCTCTTTGTTGCCAACGTAACAAGTGAATAAAGTGGTTAAATTGATGACTTGGGGGCTGGTATTGCTAGATTGTGTGGTTACTTCGTTAAGCATTTAAGAATTTTAGAGGTTGTGATAAACCAATAAATGTTTTTTGTTATCAAATTACAGATCTCTCTCTTTAACAGCTCACTGCTGGATATAGTGCCTTTTTCTGTCAGATATAATAATATGCATGCAATATAAAATTTATAATTTTGAATCCTATTTATTTTATATTAATTTTGGTTAGAATTATTCTGTACACAAAGTACATTTTAAAAGTTTTTGATAAGAGTACATTAGTTTTGAGTTTCTTGCTGGATTCTTCTCAGTTTCATGGTCATAAGTGTTTTTATGGACCTGAATTGAAAAAACATTTTGATTATGCAACAACAATTGGTAATGAAATTATTCCATACAAATATTGTTGCCTAGCACTTAAGGTTTTATTAAATGTTCAAAAACAAGGTTGATGTTGATTGATAAAGTTATGTCCTTTCATATTTTTGTGTTTGTTTTTTCCTAAATGACAAACTTTATCATCACAAAAAAGTTAAAGGCAAAAAGCCTTCTTGTTTCTGTGCACATTTACATTTAAATGAATCACAAGTTCCCAGTAAGCGAGCAAATACGTCATAGTCATATATTATGATGTGGTTAATGATATTTGACGCAAAGTCAGCCTTGCGTTTTCCATATGAAAAAATCCCTGCGATACCTTCCAATCATTGAACGGCATTAGTGGTTTATTGTGAAATTTCTATAAACATTTATTAACACTTAAGTGTTGAAACATTCTTCGAATGATTGTTTATAATATTAAAATAATTTTTGAAAGGAAAACAATGTTTTGTGTCTATTAAATGTCTTTGGTACGTTTATTGGTTTTAACAGCACTTAATTATAGACTATTGTAGACAATATGTGTGGAAAAAACACTTGTGTGCTCATAAAAGCCTTTCTTTGTTTTGTGTCTGGGTCTTAATTAGGTATTTAGTATACTAAGTTTTATCTCTGTGCTGAGAGAGAATGTTGAGTGAATGTAGCTAATATTTAATAGGTACAGCTGTCTCCAAGCATGGAGATTATGGCAAAACACCATAATTAGGCATTCCCTAAGTCTAGTCGTGAACTTTCGCAGGCTGTTATAATCTACATCTGTATTATACAAGGTAAAAGCCGTTTTGATAAGATTTTTCATATATTTATTTTATGAAGCCCTTTTGTCTATTATGTGAAAGTATGGTATACCGAATAAAGTAAATAAATACGTAAAGTTGTTGTAAAATTATAGCCATAATTTTAACTAGTACAGTACCATGATACATTTATCATTTGTGTCCATCCTGATAGATAGTAATTTATGACACATGCATATTATGCATTATGACATTTATGACCCCTGCGCAGACTAGGTGATATGCAGTTTGATGAAGGAATAATGAATTTTATTATTTAATATCTTGTTTGAATTCGTCCTCTAAAAGTTAGTTTGCAGTATATGTATACTTTTGTAGTATCTTAAAAGAAAACGAAGTTAAGTCTAATGAACTGTTATTGTTATATCATCGGCGCACGCGCGTCTCATGTAGTGATCCATGACCTTACCTTCAACAAATGAGCAATCATTATATTTAAATTCGGTAACACATGAACAAGCGATAGTTCCCGCCGTCACGTCAAGGTCGCTACATCAAAATAAACAATTCGCGGTATTTTTTATTTACGTTGGCGCATAAATTGCAAAACTCAATATCGGGACGACTATAAAATTTATGGTTTTCGACGGTTGGTGCTTTGTTCGCCGCGTGAGCAATATTACCGAGGCGTTGGACGGCCCGCGAGGATGCTTTGAATTCAGCATGGGACAACGCTTTCTTGGTCAACAACCCTTGCTTTGACTCTTGTTTACCGCGGCAACGTCTTTAATTCATATGCTCCGACGCATATATTATTATTTATTTATTTTTTGGTTCAAAAGACAGACGAGAATACGCCATTCCTGATGGTAACTGCTGCATAAAGACTTCAGCTATGCTCAATGCTATGGGGTCCTACGGCTGTATGCTGCCCAACACAAGGGTGACACTCTTTAAAAATTTCTGAGAAAGAAATGTTGATTATATTGGAAAACGTCGCTAGAGGTTCGTTCAAAAATGTACACATTTAGAATCTTAAATTTTCCAAATTGGTTCATGGACCTTTGAACGTTGTAGATACTGACTGCGATTACGTTAGAAGGCATCTCATAATCGTATGTCCTTGATCGACATAAGAATTTAATTTCCATCAGTATTACATAAAGCATTAATTGTTTCATATGATACATATCAGTGCATAGCAATTTGAAGTATTGCGTCTACGATAAGTGTTGCAAGCAATAAAATTGCAAGGACTTTATGTTGCCTTGGTATTTTTTTTCCATTAACGTTTCGATTTCAACATTAGAAAATTTTTCGTTTACGTCAATCGCATATTTCAAAAATGATTTGTACCTACAACAATTGTTGGCACACGTGTAAATTCCATTTCTGATATAAACACAACAGAAACAGACTGCATCACGTAGCAATTAAATATAATCTTTATGAATGCATATATGATTAGTGTCACGATACAATTGTTGTATTAGATTTATAATAATGAATTAAATGTCTCCTAAATTCTAACTTTCCATTTTCATGTAAATTTTAGGGATATAAGAGCATAGAGGTAATAATCTTATAGGACCTGAATGAGCTAAGCTCATTGTGCATTCGAATAACAGCAAACAAGGCTCGCCAACTCGTTCGTAGTCCCCCGAAGCTCGATAGTTAAAATCATTAGAGGGACCTTGGATTACATAGATGGTCAAAATCATATTTTATGATAGAATATTTTATTATAGGTATTAGATACAATTTTAACTTTTTATTATTGAATATTACATGGTATTATCCATTAAGCTCGACAACGGTTCCTCTTTTACACCCACAAACTTAACTCCTCAAAAACTTTCATTATTCTCGTTGCAAGTAGTATGAATGATGTTATAAAAGATGTTTAAAAAAAGAAAACCGGCAAATGACATACCGTCCAAAAATCATGCGTTCCAGTTTCGCGAGCGCCGCCCAAGGCCGTGAAGGCCCCGCTTTCGTTACGGGCTCACTCACAATGCGCAACATGCGTTCGGCGACAACTCCATTGTTATTTTTTTATACATTGTTGATTGGATTATTAGAAGGGAAATTTTCAGCCAGTACTCTTCTTATATCTGACTGGTAACGGTGCAGTAAGCCAACTTTTTTAGGACATTACAAATGGCACAGTTCGATGCGAATTTGTCTATTTTGAATTGTAAGATAGGTTAAATGTATCGATGGTAGACACAAATAAAATAATGTACTAAAAACCCTGTGATTGGAAATATAAATTATAATTTATCCTGCTGATAGCGGCGATTCAATTTTAATACTGAAATAGAATACAAAAACTTACAATTATTAGACGAAAAAAAAACAAATATTTCAGAAGTTTATCCTCCATTGAATCATCTAGTTGCAAAATGACATTTATTAAATGTGTGGGATTTTCTGCGGCAGTGCAAAGTAAATATTACGTAATGGATGCAATACTGGCGTTTCGATGTAATACCCAACTAATAGGCTATGTATCACAGTACCTAGTAACATGTAACAATTATGTGTTCACGCAAGTTATTGAGAACAGATCAGTCCTGCTGGACTCAGAGCCTTCTCCTCTATAGTAAAAGGTTTTGCTATAATCTCCTCGCTTGGTAGCTTTGCTGATGACAGCAGTTCCTACATTAGGTTACGTTAATGAAAGAGTGCTGCCGCAAGATATATGTTAATTGATTTGCATCTACGCTTCCACTTTCGGCATCCACAAGAAAGTTAGAAGTGAAACAATTGTATTCTAATCACTCGTAACCACATGGTTAACCAATTAAGAAAATACCAAATTCCGTAGCGCAGGTATTTTTTTACCACAGCACCAATTAGCTAAATGTGAAATATCAAATTGATTTTAATATGCTTAAACCGCAAGAATGCTCATCCTTTTTTAATCGGTAACAATTTAACTTAACCAATAACAAAATAATGCCAAAAATAAACTTTGAATCGATTGAATAATAAGACTGATCGTTTTCGGTTAAGGCGATTATTTCTTTACCTTAATTACGAAATAGCAAATAAAAAAGTGCGATGCAAAAATTTAAACAAGCAAATAATATTATAAAATAATATAAGTAAGAGGATTTTGGTTTGTTAACAATATGACACCGGGCTGATGCTCCAACAATTTTTTTTTGAGGCCTCCCATAAAATAAAAATCAATCCGTATGCATTTTGTTAGAACTGAGAAGCCAATTAGATTAATAAAAAACAAATACCATAGAAAAATATAAAACGTTCTCGTTTTTATAAAAAAATATATAAAATAACATTCGAAGATCACAATTAGTACAAACGATAGTTCTATCATGAAATAAATATTAAAACTTTTCAAAATGTATAATAAATGCACAAGTCTAGGTGACGACAAAATAACAATACAAATGAACTGCTATTGTTTCATTTGTATTATTATGAGTGGGGACACAATCGCATTCATTAATATGTACATAGTTAACATTTTGTACGTTTTTTACTTTTTAAGGTTTATAAATTTACATACAAAATTATTATTGAGACAAATAAATATAATGAAAATTAAGGTATTCTCCAAAATCAATGTACAAATCGATCAGGAATCAAAGCCTATTCACATCAATATATTAGATGCTCTGTAATCATATTAAATTATTTAGTTTGGTTAGTAAAACCGTGTGTGAAATTATGGTTCAATTGATAAAAAAATCAATTTTTATTTTCATTGTTACGTTTGTATACCTCAACTAGTTTATGATTCAATTATTATTCGACGTCAACACATCTTAATTGTTTCATTTGTCTAATTCCTATTGTTGGAGTTACAAAAAACTGTTATCGTCCGTTATGTAAAAAAAAAACTAGTCGACCGTCGCGGTTTCACATCAATTATGTAATGGTACGACCGGTGCCTTCATTGCTATTGTATTATTTGAGAATTATATCCTTAACAAATAGTTTATTTATAGGAATTCTCGAATATACAACTAATTATTGGTTTTTATTTACGTATTTTGTATCGGAGGTCAGTAATATGTTTCAAGGGCATACGTGTGATGGACTGGGTTCATTGATCTCTTTTATACTTTCGTTTCTATCGACAGACAGTGGTCTATCGCGTTTATTTGCTGGTTCAGTTTGTTTTTAGTGTTCACTATTCAAATGTTATTAATAACGTTTCGTATATTAAGTTTCTTTTTAATAGAGCCTTTTGTGGTATTGTATCTTGTTTTTGTGACATCATGCGTTATGAAGCTTTGTTGATTAGATATATGGAATATAGAATCAGAAAATAATCTTAAGCAATTATTCGTTTTGCGAAAATCTCCTATGTGTGAAGTATCTATTCTAATATTATATAGAGGAAAGTTTTTTTTTGTTTGTATTGAATAGGCAACGAAACTACAGAACTGATTTGAAAAAATCTTGCACCGTTAGCATGGTACACTATTCCCGGATGACATAAAATATTTTATATAATTATATTTTCATAAAAAGGGATCCTAAATAAAACTCGAAATACTTTTGCGATGATAGAGTGAGCCGCCGCTAGTTGTAAATATGAGGGGATCATAATGATATTGTTATTATTGCGCCATGGATTAAATTCATCAGAACTTAATGAAAGCTGCCGACAAAGCTTTAGCTGAATCTAAGCCTAAGACTTCTACAGTTTGATAAGGTATTTGCCATCGATACGCTAATAAGAATTGTACCATAGTAATAATATTGAACTTTTCATATTTCAATAAAAGAGAAGAGCTTAAACATAGTGCATTGTGACATTTGCGCTTATTTAGTTTAGCGATTTCCCAATGATATTGCGGTTTCTGAGATGCAAGGATTTGCAACTTCGTAAGTTGTATGCATATACATTTTGCTTGGGAAATCGTGATAATCCAACTAAATTGCTATTAATAACAAGTAAAATAATGGCTAATATTCTGAAGAAACTAAATGTTGATTCTGTCACATCTTTGCAAGTAAATAATAAATTCTGATCCTTATTTTAATCGCGTATATTAAAAATAATATTCATCGTTGTGTCAAAAGTTCTGATATCGCATAACGGCCTCTAACATAGTTGGTTAGCCTTAATCGCTATATAAACTTAACGAATGAAGCTCTTAAAACGTAAAGAAATGAAAAAATGATGCCACCTCTGAATTTGCCTACAAATAATGGAACAGTATTTAGCCTCGCAAAAGATAATAATGTAAAATAATAAATCAAACAAAGCCATAACCGAAACGTTAAAGGGCTTCCCTAAATTGGAACAACTTGAAATACAACCAAGGCTATAACGGGGTAAGGGCAACATCAATCGCAACCCCAAAAATGTATGCTGGTATAAGACACCTAAATATTTTAAGCACCGAAGGCCAGAAAATTACTTTGTGCTCATACAGTAATGAAAAATCGATTTATTATGCGCCCGGCGGAGAATCGCACTCGATAAATTCATTTTTACCACTCAGCCAAAAATAACTTGAGCGTAACCAAATTGATTAACTGTACTCTGTAACGAGCCACTTTTGCGCTTGCATCAGGTTTGAGGACTTTAGAGATTGACTTATTTTTATGACTTAAAGTTCCGGTCGCGCGCACTTGGAAAATGAACAGTTAGATCACACGTTTTGTTGACAATAACTAGAATTTGCTGTATAACGGATAAACAAGAACCGGATTGTTTTCAACTGATTCTTAGATAATTTAAAAACTAAGTAACTTGCAAAAGTTTTTCGTGTGGTACAGCGGATTCTATGTTTGAGTTACACTAATCTTATCACTTATTGTTTTATAACCCTTTAACCGCGAGAGACACCTTAAAGCGTCACGAGCAATATTTTTCCTATGGTGTCTGGATTCCTAGTGCTCAATGGGCTGATATTTATTCTTTTTATCAGTAGGTCATCTCGAGGACGTGTGTTATGAATTTTGAGAAATTTAAACATTGGTATTGTTGGTGCCTAGTAAGTTTCTATAAATATTATTTTGATTAAAATACTTAATAAAAACTAGTTAAAAAAATCTTAAAGCTATATGAAGAAATGGCAAGAAAAATCTTGTATTTAATTAGTTTACTACAAGATTTTTGCAAGGCAAAATCACGCATACTTAGTCATGGGATTCTCACTGAATCGGATAATGTAAATACTAAAGTACAAATGCACGAAGCCCTATATCCCTTTTCCGATTTCCCTGACGCTAAGGTCAGTAGGAGGAAATGTCGAGTGACCGTGTGTCAATTGAAGCGTGACGCGGCTAACACCTAGGGTTTTCAGTAAAAACTAATAGCCTGAAGTTTATATTTATTAATGAATTCCTGTGCTTGGTCAATAATACATTTGAAATTCGTCTATCCTTCATCAGGTGGAAAGCGAGGTCACCGTGATTTGCACAATAATAGTAGTAATCTCTCAGTTTTTAAAGATGTTAGTTAGTTAAATGAATAACAAATTATTTAGGTATAAACTTAACGAGCATCTATAACTTTAAATATTCAATGACGCACAAAGACCTTCAAATGATATAGTGTATATATAGGCTTCGGTTCTAGTTCCAACAATTTTCGTTTAGTCACTTAGATATCTCCGAATAATCCGATGCGAGTAGTTAACGAATGATGCATTGGCGCAGTTCATGCAACCTGCACCAGACGGTCTGCTGACGACCGCTCTCGTATTACACGTGGCGTGAATAAAAATCACCGTGTGCATGTACCCGCGGTTTACTAGTGTTGTTATACAGTACGTTAGGAAAGGAACGTCCCAACCATCTCATACACACCATTCGGAGGATAAGTTGTATCCTCTTGAGTGGTACCTTCCCTTACCGAAGTACCAACAGTGTTTCCACCTAAGCAGTTTTGTAGCTAGATAAGAACGTACTCGTTTTGACACAGAATGTATTATCCTTGATGACCCATTTGGTGTCGTGATTGACACGTCGGCTACAACACCATGGGTTCCGGGTTCGATCCCCGGGCAGTACAAACATTTGTGTGCATGAACATGTCTGTTTGTAATGGTCTGGATGTTTTCTATGTATAAAATGTATGTTTGTTTTTACAAAAAAAATGTCTATAAGTATGTTTATCCGTTGTTACCCATAATACAGGCTTTACCTTAACTTGGGGCTTGGCGCTGTTGAATATCATTGGATATTTATTATTATTATTTTATATGTTATCCTTGCGGTAATAAACATTGTTACAATTGAAAGAGATACTTTTATATTAGAATACGAGTGCCAATATGCCCCTCGGTTTTCAAACACACTGTATAGTTTGTCGCCGGACGGTCTCATCGGCGTAGTCACGCAGTCTGCACATGTACCCACTGCCTATCTACATTATATACATTGCGAATTCTATTCAAAACTTATCCTACGATATTGACCAGACAAGCAATTCGAGCACTTGTCATACGAATAACTAGGTAACTCACCATTAAATGTTTTTTCATCGAAAATACAGCGCTAAATACCATGGGCTGGTGAGAGACTACTCTTAATATTTTCAGTCTGGTTCAATGTCAAAGACTTTTTTTAACAAAAAAACATCTGTGATTGCTTCTTACTTACACCCTTCCGATTCCTGCTCTATCGGCCCTTAGAGTTAGGTAAGATTTTAAAAAAATAGGTACTTTTATCAATAAATACTTGTTAAGTATGAATAACTAAGTACTTAGGTTTTGCATTTCTTACAACAAAGACTAACAGATTTGGCAGTTAGTCTGTTTTAGTATGATAGCGACGGCTTATGATATAATAATGTTCCAACGAAAAGAGATTACAATCAAATAGGCATATTTCTATACTCATAAAGCCTGTCGATCTGTTAAACTTGATAATCATCGTCGTGATTGGTATCGCTACATACAAAGTGATATGATTAATTTGTTTCTCAAGGATTTTCATCTTCATATACCTACTTAGCATTCGATAACGGTTATTTCCGAAAAAAACCGATTAGTCATTTAAAATAAATCTCTATTTACTAATAAAGTTAACGTAGATTAATTTGTAGGGATGCCCAATTTTAATTACTTTTTCTATTAGTCGATAACATGTGGTCATCGATCAAACTATGACATAACATAATAATGTCTTCTTAAAGAAGGAAATATCTGTTACATATTACTGTCAATCTGTTTCTATATGAACATTGTGTTTTTGTCTTTATTATGAGTAAAATTGTGATGCTCCTCAAACAATGGAGCACCAACTGTCTTGCCGGACCTTCTATCTTTGTGTGGTTGCCAGGACCACGGGATGGCAAATGTAAGGGCGATCGAAATGTCTCACTATTGGTTGCTTTATCACAGTAGGCGTGCTCCTTCTTCTAATTCACTCAATAAGAAGAAGTAGCACGCTATTTACTTAAAACAACTTCGATCGCAATGGCAGGCTCACTTATTTCATGAAAATCACGCACCAAATTAATGTATGTGTTCCAGGTGGTCCTTGCGTCAAAGTGACGATAATCGTGACGCAAAACTCATCTGTGATGCGATGCAAGCGACCTTACCCCTTTATAATAATTAGTCTTATAAAGTGACATGATGTGCGTTGTCATCGTAACCAGTGTTTACTTCACAATGATTTGTTTGATCATGCGATGACGGATCTAACAGCAGGATTGTTGTGAGACTCGGTTACATCCGTCATCATCAATACGCTCTGAAATATGACTTGCAGTCGAATGCCCTCGAATGAATTAATTTTGGTAATCAAATCAATGCTTGCATGTATGTCGCAGCCATCTGGTTAAATCAAAAACTAATTCCAGTGAAGTAAAGAGTGTATTAACTCATATTGATCTTTCTTTACTTTGTTTATTCTTTTTCTTCAATCTACCGCAGTCCACTGCTAGACAAAGGTCTCTCCGTTATGCGTCATATATCCCTTTGCTCCATTTCCCAAATCCAGCTAGCTCGCTGCAGGGCTAGAAGATCGCTGTTTACCTACCACATAAAAATTATGCTGGCATCTCCATATTATAAATAATATGAGTCATACAAGAAATACAAGAATTAATATCATTGTGTAATCAAGTAATAGAATTTATGTCCACAACAATACATCAAGTACATATTGTATAATAAATAAAATAATGTTATGAGTATCGTCACGGCAAACTTATGGAAGGTTTTTCAACCTGTACTGTTTTAATAGACAATTGTAAATCTTTGTACGCGTGTCCAGTTCATAATACACAGACAAACCAACGTGTCACTGGCTTCTAACGTTCTAAAATCCAATAAGAAATCCATCATCGTGTAATAGAACAGTGACTTGGACGTGCATAACTAGTTACTGTACGCGGCTCTAGCTGAAGTGTATTAAAATGTCTAATATCTAGTAGGGAGACACATTAGTGCTGTAACAATTGACATTGTGTTGTTATGGCCCATTGTTAGCAACCTCTTGTTACACGGACTCGACGTAAATCCTGCTAATTAATAGCTTAGATGGGAAAGATCCAATTATTCGCAACTGCTGTCGGATTGTATGTATGTGTGTGCATTTTTCTGACACGTGAAATGCTTTTGTATAATTGTTGTAATTGGTGAGTGATTTACGTCATTTTGTTGTTTTAAATGTGTACCATTACGTTAGTTACCAATTCATCTTTATAACTGTTAATCTAAGACCAATTTAAAGATATGTTTATTACTAAACAGCATCAATGTGTCAATTATTCTCATGCTAAACAAAGGAATTCTTAGCCGAATATAAGATGTCCAGACAAGTTCTATGTAAAACTACCGAAAACTTTTCTCTTGTTTTAAGTAATGCAACAGATAACACTTTGTTCATATTGAATTGTATAAGTGAAATGTTTCATAAAATAAGACATTTGAAAACAATCACAAATAGTATATGCCCAAGTTAAACAATTATGTACGTACACCAGTAACAATAACTGTTTCAACTTGGTAAGTAATCGATGTTCAATTATACTAACCAGTTCCCTGCACGCAGATGTATTGAACGCACACTGTTGAGATAAATGCATTACACGCGGACTTGGGAGACCGCACACAACTGATGCTGTAAACTACGTTTTCGATGTACTTTTAACCTTACCAAAAAGATTTAAGAGGTGGTTGTCAAGCGTCAACGAAACTTGATTTGCATCAAAATTGCGGAGACTCCTCTAATATGAAATGCATTTACGGTTAGTTGACTGTCACGCTTGCCAAATGTGTTGCTGTGTTGATAATTTTAAGCGTTGACTAGTGCTGAACATCGTAGACTATTTAGATATTTTATTTATGATTATTTGTTGTTTTAATACATTTTTCATGTAAGTCAAACATCGATAAGTGGTAACTGTCGCATATAATAATAATCCTTACACCAAAAAGGATCTTGGCTTCAATATCAAGTAATTTCATTGTCTTTCTGTCAAGAGTCGGGTCAAGAGTGCCACAGTAAAGAGTGCACAAATTCACAATACAGATACATCAAAGGCGTAACTATTGAATCATCATCATCATCATCAGCTCATTAAACATCCCCACCGAGGGGGCACGAGCCTACCCGTATAGGGTGATTAGGCCTTAGTCGTCCACGCGGGCCCAGTGCGGGTTGGACGACACTATTGAATAGACGAGACGAAATTGAGGTTTTCCACGTAGAACACTTTCGGTTTCTCGGATTTCTCGGATACAGGTGTCGGTTAAATGATTATAAAATAAAGGCCTAATTTCGATACAAATTAACAATTGTCTAATTACTTTATTAGATTGTAACCATGTTCGTTATTTCACCTTTAGTAGATCATGAATTCATGCCCTTCCTGAATGTCAATGTGATATATCTTAAATCATGCATGTCCGTCAATGCGAGGCGTCATGGTCATTACATCAAGCCCTGTTGATTATACTCTCAAAGATTCACATTTCCTTACGCAAATAATCTTAATACCATTATTGTTTTCCCGTAAACACCGGGTATGTAAAGGAAGTTTAGTTTTAAAATCTTTGAACACTAATAGAATTATAGTTACTTATTGAAAAAAAACGTAATTCCTATTTGTAGCAATGTTATAACACCCACATTTCAATTTTGCGGTACGTTGCATATAACAGTGAAGGAATGATGATGATTATGAGATTCAAGAAGGAACACAAATTAATTGTTATCTAGTTAAGTTTTGTATTAATAGGTTTCCCATGATATCAAGTTTTAGTATAAGTAATGACTCATACATATTGCTTACTACTCGTATTATCGCTGTCATAAAATCGACTCCGATCGTCACGACCATACCAATTAACCGTCCACGTAAACTTTCTAGAAATTCATTGAGAATATTTCGCCCTCAGGTCGAGAAGCCAGTTACCGAAGGGCTGTCGCACAGGACGCGCGACCAATGGGAGATTGACCGTTCGTCCTTGAAGTTCGTGCGCAAACTCGGCCACGGCCAGTTCGGCGAAGTATGGGAGGGCCTGTGGAACAATACCACGCCGGTGGCCATCAAGACCCTCAAGTCCGGCACCATGGACCCCAAGGACTTCCTGGCTGAGGCGCAGATCATGAAGAAACTCCGGCACAACAAGCTGATCCAGCTCTACGCCGTTTGCACCCTCGAGGAGCCCATCTACATCATCACGGAATTGATGAAGAATGGATCCTTGCTGGACCACTTGCAAGGTCAGTACTTATAGATTTTCCTATTCCTATTCAACCTATCGCAGTCCACTGCTGGACATAGGTCTCCCCCATTTCGCGCCAGATATCCCGGTCCTCCGCTTTCCTCATCCAGCCTCCACCAGCGACCTTTCGCAAGTCGTCGGTCCATCGGGCCGGAGGGCGTCCTACGCTACGCTTGCCGAGACGCGGTCTCCACTCCAGAACTCGTCTGCTCCAACGGCCATCGGTTCTGCGACATACGTGACCAGCCCACTGCCACTTCAACTTGCTGATCCGGCGGGCTATGTCGGTAACTTTAGCTCTCTTACGGATTAAATCATTTCTGATCTTATCCCTAAGAGAGACCCCGAGCATAGCTCGCTCCATTGCGCGTTGAGTGACTTTGAACTTGTGAACCAATCCCGCAGTCAGTGTCCATATCTCAGCTGCGTATGTAAGTACGGGTAGGACGCATTAATAGATTTGTTTGCAAATAATAAGTCTTTTAACGTTATGTTGTTAGTCCAAGGGGGTTACCGCCATCTCTTAAAACAGCCATACAATAATATGACTTTGTCTTTTCTGGTACAAAAATGCTGACGTATCATTATAATAATACTGTTTTAAGAGATTGCGGTAACCACCCTGGTGACTTCTTAGGCCCGTATTTTAAAACAATACTCAACGTTGATCTTTACTTAAATGGAGTTGAAGTGCAATTTATAGTATAGAGCACTATCCCTTTCTCACTCTACTTAAGTGAAGTTTAACGCTTGAGTCTCATTCTAGAATACGGGCCTTAGAAAGGTATTTTTTTCGAACTGAGTTCTGCTGTTAGCCGCAGATAGCCTTTACAGCTTCATCAGGCAATTGACGAGCGCAGATGGCTCTCAGCCTTAAAATTTACACAACGAGCCTAACTCTGCTTGGTAGCCTAACACCTGTTTGGAGAAACCTTAGAATGGTATTCGTTAATACGTTGGGTCCAAGCTGAGTAATTTGGCTATTACATTACTCTCTCTTGCACCATATTCGTAATGCAACCCTCGTATCCCAAGTGGGTTGGCTTTGTCAAATTACTAACTTTCTCGATAGCTCGGTTGATCTGAACATTTACGCGAATTTAAAAAATCGTGACTTCGTTACCTCGCTGATGATTTGTTTAACTGCATTTATTTACGGTGACTCAGAACACTGAACAAGCTACAGTATCGAACATTGAATGCGTCATTGCAATGATACTAATATACACAGGTATATTTTGCTATGAACCCCCATCAACACCTTCCTCCCTGTTCCCCATAAAAAGACTCGTTGCTTATTAACTGCACAGAGTGAGAGTGCGGTAGTTAGTCATAAAAGTTTTAAAATGAAAATCGTTAGTGAAGGGCTTACTTACAGCCGTAGACTATTCAGTAGCGTTCGACCACAGGTGCACCTTGAATGGGTAATATTATCTAATAGTGCAATCCTAAGAATCGTGTGGCATTGTACACTATACCTTTTTAATGCGTTATGACGTAATAGATCATTGCTATGCTAAGAATAACCGCAGCGTAATGTTTATGTTTTCATATTAAGGGCACAAGACGCCGAGCAAAAATGGATTTAATATTGAATCTTATTTATTGAACAGAAATGTATTTATTGTATGAAGAAACGCACAACTTTCTTTTCATACAAAGTTTTGTTTCACATATTCTTAACAATCAAAATATCGTAATTGAATTGGACGTTTAAACAGTAAAACTGAACTTGGTACCCATTTCAAAGGTACTGTAGCTATATTTAAGGATTCTCATCCATTTAATTTATTCAACAATCGACAGCAACGTTTTAATGTTTATATCAAAGGTCATAACCCCACGTGGCAATGCACTTGCGGCCTCGATTGCATACCTATTCAGAATGTCAATCATTCATCACACTAAACATTCGGTTTACGCTCTAAGTACTAAATTACGAGTGCGCGTGTAAATCTCAATTGGCTGTTTAATCAAACGCGTGATTGAGTTTTTCTCGACAAAGTCATAAACATGAAGCTATTCATTAAGACAACAATAGGTCTTTTGATAATCGCAACGGATAAGTGTCAATATATCATGTCAAGTACGAAATGGTTGAGTTTACTAAAGAAATTAAATTATCCTTTTCATATCTTTTTATATCCCCATTTACCATGTATTATCCAGTTCACTATCCGCTTCATTTCACATGATAGTCACAACTTCCTTTGATTTCTGCAACTTTTAGAAATTCCGACAACGGAGCCGGATGAACCAGAGTGATGAATACCACGCTTAGCGTTGTTTCGCTACCTATTTTCTATTTTAGCTCCTTCGGCGTTGCCGGTGTCCATACCGCCAGTATCACTAACCATCAAGTTAACCGTTAAAAAATCGTTGAATCTCATAAAATTACATCGTCGTGGTAGCACATTATAATTGAGACGACCCGGTGTAATGATTGAGACGTCGGCTCTTACACCAAGGGTTCCGTGTTCGATCCCCGAGCCGTGCAAGCAGTGTGCATGAACATGTTTGTTTGTATTGGTCTGGGTGTGTCCTATGTCTAATATGTATGTATTTACAAAAAATTAAATAAGTATGTTCATCCGTTGTTTAGTACCCATATTACAAGCTAAATGCTTAGTTTGGGACTAGATGGCGCTGTGTAATAATAATAATAATTCTTTATTCAGACATCATAATTATGATCCACAGGTGTTACTAACAATTTCCTTATGAAATTTGTTAGTAACAAAAAAATATTTATTGTTTATGCACACATACAAAATAGTCAGAACAATATATAGTGAGAAAAAATCTGCAAAGGTACTGCTTATTCCGAATGGAATCTCTTCCAGCAGTCCTAAACAAGAAAAAATCACATACTGAGACAGGCAGACAAAGTGCGCAATTACATGCATTTTTTTTTAAGTAAGTCAGTAGACATGAATTAATTTGTAAGTGAACATACAAAAATTCTTTGTGAGCAGGCAAAGGGCGCGGCCTGAAGCTGCAACAGCTGATCGACATGGCGGCGCAGATCGCCGCCGGCATGGCGTACCTCGAGTCGCAGAACTACATACACCGCGATCTCGCCGCGAGGAACGTGCTGGTCGCCGACGCGAATATCGTCAAGATCGCCGACTTCGGCCTGGCTAGGCTCATCAAGGTACTGTATCTTTTTTTATTGTAACAAAGTGTACAGAACGGTTGGGACCAGTATTGCCAGGTCCCGATTTTTTTTATATCGGTACATCATCATCAACTCATTAAACGCCCCACCGAGAGGTCGTGCCTCCCCGTATAGGGTGGTTAGGCCTTAGTCGTACACGCGGGCCCAATGCGAATGCGGATTGGACGACGTGAAGTCGAACACAACCTTCGAATCTCTTCGCAGGCGTGCATGAAGGTTTTCACGATGTTTTCCTTCACCGTTAGAGCGTCGGATACCGTACATATATTTTTGAAAATTCGAAAACACATTGGTACGTGTCGGGATTTGAACCGACGCTCTATCTATATATATCGGTACACAAGACTAAAATATCGGGATTTAAGGTTGCAGATCGGATAGATAATAAAAAATGTGATGTGACGCTGATGACGTGCCATTATGTTTTTACTTTTTTCAAATCAAATATTATTTATTTTATTTAAAACCAATATATTTACATGACAAGCTCAAATTTAACATTACTCGTAGTTCAGGCAAATACGACATAATTCATATTTGCCTGAACTACGAGTAGGTAAACCTGATTTCAGGTGCCAGTGATGTAATTAGTAGAAGTTACGTAGCGTAAATATATAAATGTTTAATTAAAAATCTGTTTTTCTTCTTTAATTAAGACACATACCCCTGAAATACGGGACGTCCCGCGCAAATTGTTACACCTGGCAACACTAGTTGGAACACTCATCTGATGGTAATTGATACGCCCCGATCATGATGGAACAGCGTTGAAGGAGACCAATAACCGAGACAACAGATGTTAAGTTTTCCTATACCCGGTCATTTTACTAGCTACAGTGCCCTCATCGCGATATACCAAAAATGCATAACACCTATTTAACGGACGATATCTGGCACTGCGGTAGTACCTAGACTACTCAATGCCGAGTCTACCACCTAGTAAAAGGCTATGTACGGTAATGACTACCCAAGTGGTTAATTGTTGAGAAATCGGCTCTACCATGAGTTCTGGGTTCGATAGTATTGTAGTACAAACAACGTTAGTGAGCATGTCCAAGTCTGTATGTGTCGGTCTAAGTGTTTTCTTATGATAAAAAATTAAACAATCTTTTTTAAATTTAAATACGTGTTTTTCCGAAAGGTATACATACTTGTATTTGTTGCTTAGTATCCACCACAGACATCCGAATATACAATTAGACTGGACAAGCCACCAATTTTATAGGCAGTCCTAGTGTCGCAATTTCTTTTCGGTTCTTACCTGTGAAAAGTTATATTTCTTGGTAAAATTACTGATTCATTGCGATGATGGCATGTTACAATTGCACAGGATGGAATTTTGGGAAAAAACGGTAATTTCTTCTTATATTCGTGCGTCTTGACTCGTCTCACAGAGCGTAAACTGGCAGCCAGTGTATGCTCGTTGAGCTTACATTTGTCGCGCTTAAAAACGCGGCTTGCCCCATCTCCTGTATTGGGAAATCTGTGGTATCCACAGTATCAGTGGCGTGCACAGAGATAAAGAGTAGTGTATGCATAGTGAATGATACGAAGCTCAATAAATAAATAATTCATTTTTGGTCAAATTCAGGACTTTTTGACAGCAGATTGCCTATAGATAAGCTTTAGGGGACAATATAATTGGCAAATGTGTGATCTTTTAATCTTAGATTACAGTTCATTGTAACTTAATTTATTATCTAGAAAGGTCAAGTTGCATTATGACTTTTTATTTTTGGAACATATAATGACGATAGTAAATCTGGAAATTTAATTTTGATTTTAATCTATCGATGAAACTGTGGATAAGTAAGACATAGGCATAGCAACATTTTTTACTGCTTTTTCTTTATTTAGAGGGCAAACGAGCTAACCTCATAGTTCAAGACAACCCCAATATAGCTTATCAATATGTTAAAATTAAGAAAGCTAATATAATTACACATCGAACATTTTTTAATTTATTTATTGATTGATCAGAGACCGCAGATGTTAGGTCTCATATGCCCGGTTATTTTACTATGCTACGCGTCATCCCGAAAAAGTCCCTCCTGTTTCACTGGACGATATTGGCACTGCGGCGGTAAATACCTAGACGGCTCAGTATGAGTCTACCACTAGTAATTACCTATAGGACCTTGACTGAATGATGCAACTAAAATTTCATTGCTCTACTGCAATTACTAGAAATAATCAAAAGGCAACGTGATGAAATATTCTTAAGATTTAATCATTACCATTATAGGCAAGATGTGTATCTAAAAGATATGTAACATTACCGTTATTAACACTAATAGGAGAAGATCAAAAACATTAATGGATACATTTCCTATCTTGAAATAATTGATAAGTTAAATTAAAACATAACTTTTTCGATAATAATCAATGATCAAGATGCAACAGCTAATGGGATGCGGTCGCGATAACTTATGACGTAACAATACTTTTTTAATGTTATTTATAACATCTAGATATATTTTTAGACATATCTAGATATTTTAAACAATGTAGTAACTGATATTTTACGTGGGTACGTATGTACATAAAGGCGTTAACTGTGATCACCTACACATTTTGATTTTGTTTGTTTTGGCACATTCTTTAAATAAACAGCATCTCCTAAACACCATCATCATCATCAGCTCATTAAACGTACCCACCGAGAGGCACGAGCCTACCCGTACAGGGTGTTGTCCTAAACACCTAACCAATTTATTTTCTCACAACTAACAAAATATGGACTTAATATTTTCTTTTTATAATAATATCAGACCATTAAAAAGACGAAAGGATGGGTATTTGTTTCTTCTCCACGTCTCAACGCCTTTAGCGATTTTAATAAAATTCGGCATGAAGTTTACTGGGGAAAATATCCTATACCGCGAGTAACCGTGGGGCACAGCTAATATCTTAGGAATAAGATCAGAAATGATTTAATCCGTAAGAAAATTGAAGTTACCGACATAGCCCGCCGGATCAGCAAGTTGAAGTGGCAGTGGGTTGGTCACGTATGTCTCAGAACCAATGGCCGTTGGAGCGAGTTCTAAAGTGGAGACCGCGTCTTGGCAGCGTAGCGTAGGACGCTTTCCGGCCCGATGGACTGACGATTTGCGAAGGGTCGCTGGTGGAAGCTGGATGGGAGAAGCGGAGGACTGGGATATCTGACGCAGAATGGGGGAGACCTATGTCCAGCAGTGGACTGCGGTAGGTGGAGCGAAGCGACATGTAGACATCAAATCGCTTGCCAGAACAAAACCTGGCTAAGTTGTTAACATGGGTAATAGCATTGGTTTAGAATACACGTGAAAGTGATTTAAATATAACCGCAGAATAGGCGTTTTGCGGCCGTGCACTAAGTCATCGCCATTTTGTGTTGCCGCTTCCTCTCATGGTTGCCATTACATTTGGTAATTTGACTTTTGTAATATGTAATTTTACTTGCTAAGGCCAATGATAAACTGACTAGAGATGCACAATCACGAAATTAAGTCAATCAAAAATTATCGAGCCCAATAAATCATACGTATAGTTATTGTTATATTTAGAACGTAAAATTATTCACTTAAATTTTGATCTTAACGCATCATAGAAAGAGCACAAAATCAAAAGCAGGAAGGAGCACACTACTATGTCATTATGGCATGTAGCGAGCGACGTGATAATAAATAAAAATGCTGCCCACCTGACGCGATGGCCAGACTTTTGCCGCAGACACTTTTAGTAAGTTTATTGTTTATCTAAGTTTTTGTAATTAAAAGTTTATCTTTAATAGGTACAACTGGTAAACTAACCTTTATTACGAAGTCACAAAAAAATTATGACTTAACGATTTAATAGCAACTTTCAACTTCTAAGTTTGAGTTTCTACGTTGGTCAGTCAATTAGTCTATGAATTAAAAACAAACAACTATTTAATCTATTTATATTGCGTCATAAATAGCGACACGTGATCGAAGTTATCGTCTCAGTTATGAGTGTACTTATACGGACATACGGGATATTAAATTCGATACCAACATTAAATGGCAACCCTAACTTCAAGGTCATTGGCTGGACGTTAATAAACACTTTATTTTATTACAATTGGTGCTTAATAGTTTTCCACGCCATTTGCGGTATTAGCTTCGAACTACTCTCTTTGAATTTTAAATGAATGTTCTTATTGACTTTGATATTTTACGACATGCACCAAAATACATATTATATTATCTAAACATCACTTAATTGTTATCAAAATAGTTTTTTTTGCTGGTTTTTCACATGTCACGTTTCACGAGCCAGCTGTGGATTAAATTAGACTTAAATAATATATATTTTTTATGTTTGGATAACTCCTCATCGCCGTTATGATAAATTCATGTTGTCGATTGTATTTGAATTTTCTGTCATCTGTAGTTTATGATTATTAAAAAATTAAATTAGTACTAACTCCTTTATCTTTTGTGTCGTCTCTCATTATTAAGTCTTCTTACTTTATAGGTAGGTAAATACCTCTAGTATTTCTTAGCATATACATAAGATAATAATTAATCAGTTACAAGTTTTAAAACTTCTTTTTTTCTAACTGTTGTTGGCCGCAGAGCCTTACTAACAGTGCGACATTTCAAGCTGATAACCGCAATTATAATAAGACCGCTATATTATACGAATATTGGTTTATAAAGTATATAACACTTTCACAGTAATGCCTATTGGAAACTCGTTTTTTTTCTATTTTAACACACAGTGAAATAATTTTCCAAGTATTGTATTACCTAAAAGCTAGTTGAGACAATGTAACATATGGAACTTATTAACATAACATCTGAACAACCTTTGGCGAGACGGGACGCATCCACGCGATTGGAAACGTGACAAGACGCATCATTCATATCTAATAGTCGTACAGTTTATGTGCATAATAATAAAAATAATTGCACCTGTGCAATATGTGAAAAGCTTGAGGCGGTCTTGGAAACGACTAGCGGTCCGCCCCAACTGCGCACGGGTATTTTAAGTTTGAATAAAAATAAGTAAATATCCGCCGACATTCACGCAGCCCCATTTACTCCCAAACTAAGTATTTGGCCTGTCATATAGGTACTAAACAACGGATGAATATAGGTGCGAATACGGGGATGTAACTCAGTCAGTACTCTTTTTGTAAATACATCATATTATGCTTAGAAACCCGCAGACCAATATAAACAGATATGTACATGCATCCGGTACCCTTGATTTCGTAGCAGACTTACTCAACCAGTAGATACCAACACCACAAGTCGTCGAATATGGTTCCAAATATATTCCAGTATATAATATAGCCTGCAACATCTGGTGATTTTGTACCTTTCTTACAGTGCAAGGAATTTATTAATCGGCCCTGTAGTTTCGCAGTTTATTCAATACAATCAAACAAATCCTTCCTTTTAAGAATATTAGTATACATGGTTGTATTCACATGTTCTTCCTTTCATACACCCTTTTGTGTATATTCTGAGTTGCGTAATGTAATTTATTAATGAATACTTCTTTATATAATGGGTAATTTATTGAAGCCAAGTACATGGAATATAAATGTACATTAACTGAACTATAATCTAGACATAATGTTTGTATTCTATTGGATGTTTTCAATATGCGCAATCTGTAATAATGACTTGTAATCTGTTGTTATTGTGTTTCGTTTCTTTTCATAGGAACATTATTATTTCATAGGACAGTCAATACTGTCTTATTTTAACTAAGAAGTTACCGACAGTGAAGCTTTGAGGTTTTGCCACTATTAAATAACGATGGAAACCACAAAATTTCGTTATCACAAGGAAAGACAACACATTCAACCGAGAACTCTCAATACTTTTTATAGTTACTCCTATATCCAACCCGCCTGCCGAGCGTGGAGATTATATAAGGCAGAAACTGTCAGAAAAAATCTAACAGAACATGCGAGGGACGAAATAAAATTCGGTCCCAAAAATATTTTCAATGGAATGTTTTTTTATGTTAGAAGTGTACAGGTCGGTCAACAAGACGCTCACCTCACCTGATGGTAAGTGATACGCCTGACCATGACAGTGCTTCTTTGAATGAGACTAACAACTGATAGACAGTTATTATCCTCCATCAATGTCGCACTGCGCCCGTCACCCAAGACAAGTGAAGTTAGGTCTTTTATACCCGGTAATTTTACTAGCTACAGTGCTCTCCCTCATCCTGAAACACAAAAGTGCAGAATACTTCTATTTCACGGGACGATATCTGGCTCTGCGGTGGTACCTACCTAGACGACGCAGTACCGAGTCTACCACTTAGTAAATAAACGAAAACAACCATTTTAGGACTAAGTCCTTTTTCTGCACAAGCATCGTTATTTTCTGCCAGTTTCAGCTGCAAATATATTATGCCAATTGACTAGTTTTTTTTACTGGCACGTGGTGAGCGCAGATGGCTCTCAGTCTAAATGCACCATATCGAAGTAGGCCCCGAGTCCAAAATGGACTGTCACGGATTAGTAAAGAGAAAAAGTGTATTTGTTAAACCCAAGTCCTAGTTTAATAAATATAAAGCGTTCCGGGTTCGATCCCCGGCAGTACAATCATTTGTGTGAATGAACATGTCTGTTTGTAATGGTCTGGGTGTTTTCTATGTATAATATGTATGTATTTACAAAAAAAATATTTAAGTATGTTTAAACTTAACTTGGAACCAGATGGCGCTGTGTGAATGTCATTGGATATTTATTATTATTAAAACCCCGTTTTTTTTCTACCAACAGGAGGATGAGTACGAAGCCAGAGTGGGTGCGCGGTTCCCTATCAAGTGGACCGCCCCCGAAGCGGCCAATTACAGCAAGTTCTCGATCAAGTCGGACGTGTGGTCCTTCGGTATACTGCTCACCGAGCTCGTCACCTACGGCAGAATACCCTATCCAGGTGATTAATCTTTTAAATGTGGTTATTAACGCGTCATTAAAGATGTCGATGGTCTAGTTTTATTCAACTGAAAATAAAGTTTAAAGTATAATGTTTTTTTAAAAAACTAATTTCAATACTCATATGAATTCTATTAAATAAAATATTATGTCTGGCTACACGAAAAAATTACAATATCTGTATTTGCTTAACATACAGTATTACAGATGTTTTGTTAGTTGTACTCAGCATGCAAAATTTGCTAAATTAGTCGAGGATCATACTTGATTAACGTTTTTAGTCGAAGAAGTCACAAGACGGTTAAATATATTTAATACTCTCATGTAACACATCATCATAATCCCAAAACACAAGAAACCGGTAAATGAGATTTTAAGGAAACTCCTTTTTTAATTGGGATTCTTCTCTCAGACAACATATTTGTGGGTCCTGTGGTCTTTAAATGTTATGCTCACATAGATGCCGCTTACCGGGTGAATCGTATGCTCATTTGTCTACCGTTCAATAATAAAACATAGATGGAAGGATAGAAGGAAAAAAAAGGAATCGGGTTCCAGAATGAGCTCATCATATTTTTTGAAATAATATAAATAAATAAGTAAATACAATAAACTCTTTGCCTAGTGTCAGGACATGTATTTTTATAATTATTTTTCGAGGTTTTTGAGGGCTTTTCACACTATTTACAGACCCCTAGCCACCTCGACTCGAAAGGTCCTGTAACCTTTAGAGCCTCGCTCCCTTTATAATGTTCGTCTAAAAGTCCTCAGCCCTGAAATGTGTTTATAACTATGCCGGATTATCCTTTTGTAATTAAATAAAGACTATTCTATTTCTCATTCCACAACAAACTTAAAAATTACAGAGGATAATGTTAAACAGGCAATAAGTCAACAAAAAAAAACAATTATTGTGGAAGACTGGAGCCTGAACGAGACAAAGTCTGTATAAATACTTTACAAGCGTGTTTACTGTTTGCAGGCATGACAAACGCCGAGGTGCTCCACCAGGTGGAGCACGGCTACCGCATGCCGTGCCCGCCCAACTGTCCCGCGGCGCTGTACGAGATAATGCTTGAGTGCTGGCACAAGGACCCGCTGAAGCGGCCCACCTTCGAGACGCTCCAGTGGAAGCTGGAGGACTTCTTCACCATGGACAACTCCGAGTACAAGGAGGCGTCCGCCTACTGAGCCCGGCCCTCCCTGCCGCCCCACCGACACGCGCACGCGCATCATGTAAGTTTGGAACACACTTGCTTGTTGTGGGAACTAGTTTTTATGATCGTTATACAGTCGGCGACGATAGAAACGTTTTCAGACCCTTTGCGAAAATAGTTATATCGGAAACAAATTTACGTCGCGAACTGTATTTATGTCTGCGATCTATATTTACGTGCGAACTATATTTACGTCCAGAAACTAAACGTCGCGTAACGACTCGTCCGTGAAACAAATGAAACAGTCGCGAATTATCTAGTCCGAGAACGACATCGTTCGTGCAAGATGATACCAGTTGCATCTAGAACTGTTTCGACGTACCGTTTTCTACCGAGAAAACGGTTACGTCTCGTTCTCGAAAGATTCGGCAACCACCCACGACTAGTTTGGATGTATTATTTTCTGATGCTGCTGATTGCGCGTCAAGCTTGTGGGGAGTGACGATTGGCACTTGTTGCATCATGTACGTGGGTGTATTCTTTAAGCAGTGAACTTGTTGCTGATGCCCGCTAATGGCGTCTCCGTACACGTGGCGCTGATGGCTCTCAGCTTAGATAACACTTATCGTTTAAATATAATCTTGAGTGAAATCAGCGATTTTTATCAAATGTTTAGGTCTAGATAATTAACATAAGATAAACTCAGGAAGTATTTGATATGCTGATTTAATCAGTAAGCCTTACATAGATAAGCTCTTCAGTTCGGAAGTTAATTTATTCTAACGATAACTAGGCAATTGGTTGCAAGATATCTCAATAATGTTATAGGAGATTGACGACAAACTGGTGTAATAGTAGAGACGTCGGCTCTCACACCAAGGGTTCCGGGTTCGATCCCCGGGCAGTACAAAAATTTTTGTGCATGAACATGTCTGTTTGTATTGGTCTGGATGTTTACTATATATAATATGAGTATTTACAAATAAAATTAAATAGTATGTTCATCGTTGTTTAGTACCCATATTACAAGCTAAATGCTTAGTTTGGAACTAGATGCGCTGTGTGTGAATATCAGTGGATATATAACTCTGCTTAATAGGTAGTTCATTTATGTCAAGTACCTAAGTAAGCGGTTGCAAGATATCTCAATAGTGTTATGGGAGATTGAATTTGATATGTTTGCCCACAGAGTCCAGGGCTGTACCACATGCCGCCGGAGCTTCAAATGCTCCACAGCACGTCGATGCAGCACCTGCAGATGCACCAGCTGGCAGCGCACGCGGGGCCCGCACACGGTCTCGGGCCCGGCCTGGCGCACGGGCCTGGCCTGGCGCACGGGCCGGGCCTAGGCCACGGGCCCGCCCACGGCCGCGCGCCCGCCCTATGTCACCACCACGCGCGCAACAACACGCTGCACAAGCTGTACCGCGCGCCCTAGTCGCGCATACACACACCGCGGCCCTCGTGTGGACACCCTCTATACATTTGCACCTCCAGGATTTGGCCGAAGACTCTGGGACAAGACAAAGAGGTAACTGGCCCCAAGAACAATAGATGATATTCGAGGATCCACGTGGACACCTTACACTTCGAAAATCAGATTGTGATCGAACAGCCGAGGATATTTGCATGAATAATATATTTGCTTTTGTACGCAGCTTGTATTTGGACGCATCCCTTTCAACCTATCGGGATGTGGTCTCGCTGAAAGATTGTTCATTTGATTGGAGTTAAGCTGTTAATGCATACTGAGACAAGCTCGCCGATCAGCCTGATAACGATTGAGTGGAATGAAAACAAGTGCATTAATCGTTCGCCAGAGTCTTCTCCCAATGACTGATTTAAGCTTTGTACACGCGTCCAACTTCCCGACTTTGACATTTGTTTGACCTCAAAATCTCTTTGGTGGCAACTGGTGCCGGTAAAACCGGTACGGATTTCCGGTGTTTTCGCGATATAAAGGGAGAGTCGGTTAGTATTCAAATGTAATACAATATTCCTTAGGATCTGAATTGTTTGATTTTTATAAATGAGGAAGGAAACTTTTGCAAGTTCATGTTGTCAATGTATTTAAACGGTCACATTGCGAAGCGCACTTTCGAATGTATCCAGTATTCGCGCTTCGCGTTTGACCGCTAATATCTCGGCATAGTGCTCTAAATGGCTGGAGGTCGCAAGCCAAAATTAACATTCCCCATAGAATATTGAATGCTTTTGTTGAAATTGTAAGCTGAATGTGTCGAAGCGAGCTTGCGGCCTCCGTCATCTTTGTAGACTTAATTTCGACCGGTAATAAGTTAGACGATTAATGTATTTAGCATACCATAGGTTAACATGCAGTTTGAATGAGCCTCGTTATATGAGTGTTTATCAGTATTTACGCGGAATCGAGAAAGCTTTTGGTGTTGCACTGCTTTCTACAGTTTGGCAATAAATAACATATCAAGGTATATTTTGCAATATTCATATTGATTGGCGTGATGCAAACGCGGTATAATTTGCATTGTTCGTGTATTTATGTGGAGCAAATGCCGGCTGGAGGAGTCGATGTGTTGAGAGGCTACGCGGGGGCAGGCGGCAACGGGTCGCGCGTGTTCGGAGGAAATTTAGGTTCGGCAGGGAAGTCGCTAGTGAAGCGACACACGATTTACGTTTCGATGAGGCGCATTAATCTATTAGGTATTTCACTTTCGTATACCATATTTAAAGTAGTATATCTTGGTGATAGATGCCAAATAAACCTAATAAAGAACTGAATTTTATATACATATTAACTGTTCTGAGGGTATTTAGACTTTAGGCTTTTATTTATGTAATTTAAACAAAAAGTGGTGAGCTTCACTTGTAACACACTTAATCTGAAAGCGATCCACGGTTATTTATTTAGTGTTTAAAGTGTATCGCGTATTGAGTTCCCATTGTAACCATCTCGTGCTCAACTTGGCTAGTTCCGTTTTATATCGCATCGTATACCAATGAACCAATACTGATGTTTCATTTGTGCCAAGACCTTTAGTTTAAGCATAAGTTCAGTGTTGCCTCAACAATTGATCTACGGTTATACCGGTTAACTGTATGTATTCTTTTACGGTTAAGACGTGATTGGCCTAAGTAAAATTAGTATTTTTCAATGTGTAGGTTTTGTATCCTAACGTTTTTAGTATAACTTAGTGTATGTATGTATTTGTACTGGATAATTGTCAATGTCGATTGACTTTCTGAATATATTCTCAATCGTTAACATTGCACGCGAATCAGTGGATGGTGAATTGTGCAATATTTATGTTCAAAACCGGTGCTTTCTATTATCTATAAGTGGCAGTTATATCAACTCGTCACACTATTGCATCCTCAGAACATTAAACAAAATAGATATATATATAAAAGTCTAAATAAAAGTACTGTTATTACCAATATTATTTTATAACAGTGAGGTGTTTAATTTATAAATTGGTACACTTCACATGCACGTGTAAATAGCACATAATCTAGAATCGGTTGAGTGATATAAGTGTTGGTATTAAATGTTTAAAGCAGTATAGCGATTTACGTAGTCTCGCGCCCGGATCATTCCAATTGGAAAGCTAAATGTTGTGACAAATACAAATCCACGCGTATAAATTATTTCGTATATAGTATATGACACGATTAACAAAATGCAACTATGACGCACAATATACATTTTAACGTAATCATAAGGTGCCTGAGTATTTGCATTTTACGTCACAAAGTATTATTATGGTCCCTCGGCGAGTAGTGTACGCGAATGACTGAAGTGATAGGTACGTTATAATGTTGATTGATTGAATATATAATTGAACTAATTTGTATGATATTTTTAAGTGGCGCACGTTTCACATGTGAAATGCGCGGTTGCCAGAGACGCGAGCACTACTCGTCAACAGACCATAGGAATTCACTGCACTGTGGATATAATAGCACGATTATGTGTAGTATGAGAGTATCAAAGAATTATTATGGATCTATTTTATTCGGTGAAAAGTTAACTCGGATGTTGAAAGTATCGAATGACAGCTGTGTCAAAGGAGAAAGCCGTGTCACGATGCAAAAACAATTAATTCCAACTGGTTTAATTACCCTTGTGTATTGTATAATTTATTTTTTAATTTAATTAAGTTGTAGCTGTATAAATATGCTTTAGGCTTACGCTTTATCAGAATGGCTGAGTTCGCTACGTCTATCTTGTACGGCAATATTACAATTATATTTGATTTTATTAGTTAGCCAATTTTAAGTATTTCTCTTATATTATCGCCATCACAATAATAAAATGAATCGATAAGATGCTTAGTGTAAGATGTGAAAATGTGTGTTAGATATTTTAACTAGAATTTATTTAGTAATTGTTGCTGTGTTACTCGACATGCATACACGGGTTACTGTTGTGTACAGCTGTGTAGGGTATGTGCGGCGATTGTAGGAGTCAAAAATTCAACTTCGACTGATGTTAGTTGATACTGTTTGACATGAACGATAAGGTCTTATTACCTCCGAGTATCAATTAAATCTATGTTAAGTTCTCTCAGCCCGGTATCACACTGTCATAAAGTACTATTGGTAACAAGTATATTAAAACTTTTTCTCATTAACACTTGATCTCCTTATTTGGACATTGCAAAAATATAATATGACAGTGTAACACCGGTTTTGGTTATATTATGACTATTATATTTCACTTATTTGTATAGATTTTTTTAACACAACAATAAATATAAATGTGAGATAAGCATTGTTTTTTTTCCGCAAGCAACCCCCTAACACATATTTATAACAGACTTTAAGCTATCAATTTTACAATAAAGCATAATACCAATACATATGATTAATTTCAGTTCTTAGATTATTCAAAATGAAATACTTTGTAAATTTTACTAAACAGATTTATTTAACAAATAATACTTAGAGAACATGGTATCACTAGACCGTCATTTAACAATACTTCTAAGTTTTTCACAAACAACTTGGATCCTGTTTTTCTGTTCACCTGTAAACACATTTTCCTTCACATTACACAGAGTTGCAGTATCGTTCTCAAGTTTTTCCAAGATACATTCGACCTCGCCAGTGTCTACTTTTTGTCTCTTACTTGCTGGTTCCGAATCGCTTTCGGTGTCAAAAAGCGTATCTATATCTGCAAAATCAAAATTACTGCCAGACTTTTGACAGAGGTCCGACTCGAGACTTACAATATTTTCTTTGGTTTCCAAACATTTATGTACAAATTTATTACTATTTATTGTTGATAATCTGTCTTTTAGTACTGCGAGATTAATTTCTGATTTTTGAAATTCATTCCAGATGATTTGGCTATTTCTATCTAAAGCTCCATATACAATATTTTCAAATTTTGTACAACCACCAGATTGGATCGTAAGAGTAAAAAACAGTACATTTCTAATACAATTATCCTGAACAAGGTTTTTAATAGTTTCTTCAATTGAAATGTCTGCAAAATGTTCTTCACTATTTGCTAATAATGTCGCAGCTAGTTTACAAAATAACTTTATTAATAATATATTGACTTCTTTGTTTGCTATTTTCGTTATATTCGACATAACTCGTAGCACCTGTGAAACAAAATCCATTTAATTTTTATTTGTACAATGCCCGTACGTTGCACGTTGACCTTTACAAAGAAACGAATGGTTAATTTCAGTAAATTTAAGTAATAGTAAGTTTATGTAAATTGCCCAATGATGTAAGAGCGTCGGTGGCTCAATGGTGAAGACTGTCGCCTTCCTACCGGGAGGCGACAGTGAGGTTCAAATCCCGATACGTATCAATGTGTTTTCGAATTTTCTAAAATAAATGTACGTTATCCGACGCTCTTACGGTGAAGGAAAACATCGTGAGGAAACCTTCATGCACGCCTGCGAAGAGATTCGATGGTTGTGTGTGTGAAGTCGTCCAATCCGCACTGGGCCCGCGTGGACGACTAAGGCCTAATCACCCTATACGGGTAGGCTCGTGCCCCTCGGTGGGGACGTTAATAAGCTGATGATGATGATTGCCCAATGATGTAAAAAGTATAGATTTGTGATATGTAGCGACATCACATACACATATTTCGAATGAGCGTATACTAAACAAAGAGGCTACAACTGTATTTATTCTCTTTGGTGGTTCGTTTTTGAAGCACGGGTGGTGTATCTCCCTATATATATACAGAATATCATTGATTTTACATATAATATACAGAATATCATTGAAATTACATATTATAGTGTACATATACAGAATATCATTGAAATTACCTTAGCCACGTTCCGTGCATCGTAAAATACATGTCTATCCGTCCACGTCACAAGTGCTGCTAAGTACTCGTGGTACCACAACGTACCAGCGTCCAGCGTGCTCGAGAGAAACCTGCAGCGCTCCGGACAAGCACGCACCCACGCCTGCACTATGAAGTCTTCGACACTGTCTCCAGGCGCATCGCAAGTGGCTGTTAACTTCATTGTATGTATCTGTAATTGAACAGTTATCCAGTGTCTATTATGATAATTTCTTATATCAAAGCATTACAGTATCTGACTCTCAGTGAAGTGAGCTTCGAGGGGCTTTGAAAATTGACCCAACAGAAGAGGTTACGGCTGAAGTGTTAAAGTAGATGCACTAGCAATTTACTCCGCATATCTAAAACATGTTTTAAGAGATCAATAATAAAAGGAAATTCTTTATTCTATATTAAGTACAATATTGTAAAAAAAGAGTTGAAATCACACACCTCAGACTGGATTTGATTTGGATTAGTCAATCGTACAACTATGTTGAAACAATCATAATATTCGGTCATAAAAATTATCACTTCTTCCTAAAACATCTACATACGTAAGTATATTAACAATCGAGATAAAGTATATAGTTCTAGTTCGTGCGCGTTAGGAATGCAGCGAGTCATCCTTGCCTTCGCCCTAGCTACGCCCCCTTACTAATCAAAATTAAACGTCAGTTTAAAAAATTACGGCCCGTATTCTAGAACGAGTCCCAAGCATTTATCTTTATTTATCTAGAGTTAGGAAGGGATGCAAAGAAGTTGAAATGGCAGTGGGCTGGCCACGTATGTCGCAGAACCGATGGCCGTTGGAGCAGACGAGTTCTGGAGTGGAGACCGCCTCTCAGCAAGCGTAGCGTAGGACGACCGGACCGATAGACAAACGACTTGCGAAAGGTCGCTGGAAGGTGGAAGCTGATGAAAAACGGAGGACCGGGATATCTGGCGTAAAACGGGGGAATGCTGTGTCCAGCAGTGGACTGCGATAGGTTGAAGAGAGAGGAAGGGATGCACTATTATTCGTATATAGCGCTATCCCTTTCTTAGTCTATTTAAATAAAGATAAACATTAAGAATAGGGAAGATGCACAAATTTTATTTTTGTGTTTATTTTAAAGAACTACATTTGGAATAGACCACAAGTATATTTAAAAATCAAAAAACTGTCATTTTCTGCATAAAAATGCGGTTTGAAATTGACAAATTCAAATTTCGCGCCAAAACGGGCTGGCGTGACGTTTGACGTCAGATATGTGAATGTACCTCCTTTTCTTCAAGGACTTTCATACTTTTGCATTTTTTTCTCGACTGACGAGACCTAATTTATAAGAATTTTAAATAACTGATAATGTATGGATTTAATGAATTGATACTCCGGAAAAAAAGCCGCGTTGACCATCCTTTGTGCCAATGTGATCATCTAATAACAATTATATTGTTTTTGACTGACACAAAACCAGGAAAAAAGAGATTTCGAGCTGTGAAGACGAATGAATTATTCATACTATTTTTCGATGCAGTGAAGACAACTATGATGTTAGAATACGTGTTATATAGTACTTGTTATTCTTAATCTTCTTGTATGAAAAACAAACATATTTACCTACCTAATACAAATACAATAACAAAGTTGTCTATAACTTTTTATTGTAAAGATAAGGAATTATGTTAAAAAGTTTAAAAACTTTGTGAATAGAGATGCTCATACCTATATTTTTGAATGAAACAGAATAATGCATTTGACACCTGAATCAGCAATAACAAAAAAAAATGCTTGTAAGCATTGAAAATACACCAAGTTTAATATTGATTTATTATATTACAGTCACAAAAACATACAAACTTACACAATTATGATATAAATTTGATTTTTTAAAACAAAGGAAATTATTATTATTTATTCTTTGTTCCTGGTTCAACTTTAGAGTGTAGTGTAAGTGCCATGGATGAGGACTGCACAGGGCAGTTCCATGTGAAAATCCTCAAGGCAGCGTTTTCCAAGTAGTTTCTGCTCACACTGTGATGAGTTAAAACATAACCTTTTCTTTTTGCTCACTACTTTTCATGTTTGGTGATGAAAAACAATCATTTCTAGATTATCAGTAGACATTATGCTTTGATATTTCAATAAAGTACCGTAAAAAGTCCATATTTCGCATCAGGCTTATTGCGGTTTGTAAACTCACTTCCGAAAAAATAAATTACAACCATGTCAACATTAACTTTGGTAGTTTCCTGGAGACTGCTTTTACAGTCCTAAATTTCATTTTTATTCGAATAATGCCGATTTTGTCGTTTTACTAAACCTTTAACGTCAAAATAATATGTCATACATAGATGACGTAAATGACAGTGATTGGTGTTTAAATTTACGTTCCGTTTCAAGTAATTTCAATTCGTAATTATTTTTAAAATACAGCGTAAATTAAAATATAAACCTTACGGTGTCCCTTCTTTTATGTTATTTTTACATTTTAATATCAAAATATTCATTTATATTACATTTGCATGTTCCCTATTGTTCTAGAACACCTTAAAACCTTAATGTCACACTTACCAGCTCGTTAGATCGCTCAAACTGAAGATTAGCCATACTCATTGTATTATTGTCAAAAATTTGTCGTTCCATATTTCTCTGCAAATCCTTTGGCAACAGCCTTATTTCTATCGCACTCCAAAGACATATTAGATTCACTCTCTAATGGATTGAATTGTTTGTAAATTCTCGTTTTATCTTGATTGCATAATAACTCGAATAATGCACTTAAAGTGTGGGTTATGTGGGCTTTTTGTGGAGATAGCGAGAAGATTTTAAGTCCGTCCAGTTTCTTATAAATATGGCATAAAGACATCACTTGACTTAATAGCATCGATCTATTGTTGCTGATTCTGAAATATTATAACTCTTGTTCATTAAAAGCAAATCGAATCAAAGCTGCATGGTCAGAATCTGGAGTGTTTGGCGCAAGGACCGACAGGATTTATTGGGAGGTCTTAGATTTATGACGCTACTTTTTCCTGTAGACGCAATGTCTTAAGTTTCTGTGTAGTTGAGATATGACTTTTTTTATAATTTTCTTTAAATATATGAGACAGATTCATGGCTTTAAATCGTCATAACTTCCTAGTTATTGTTGCAATACTGCACGATGACTTGTTAAGGACAATTCATCTTCTGGTATTCTGTAATGTATTCTTATTCTAAATGTTTACATAATATGATTAATATCGGGAAAAAAATAAACCTTTCAAACTCTGAAATCTGTACAAATTTAATAACAAGCGGCAACTTCTAAATTAATTGCCAAAGAAAATAAAAGCCATTTTGAATTCAGTCCATGCGCCAAAAATCCTGTATTTTTAGTTTGAAATAAACATGTACAAAGTATGACATTAAAATTTCTAATATAATTAAATATTACAAAACACTATAACATGATATTGCGTTGTGTCATGTCGCTATTTTAAATTTCCATATATGCTATACAGACCTGGAAAGTGACACCCACAGGTTACTTGAAAATATTGCAGTGACAGGCTCGATGCCCAAGAGACTCTCGTACATCAGCTTTTCTAAATAACCCATATCTTCTGTATCCATAGTCAATGCCAGACTAGTAGTATAAATGAGAATAAGCTCATAAATACCAATTGTTTTAGTGGAATCATTCAACTCGTTTTTAAACTTCAAACCCATATTTAACCACACTTGAGCTGAAAACAAGTTCTAAATTTATGACAAGCTGTCAAAGCTACACATACTCAATTATTTAAATAAATAAATACAACTCACAGTGTGGTAAAACATTATAAACCGTTATCATCAATTCGTGTTTTGGATAGTTAGGAGTTGTATCATTGATCAGGGTACTTTTTATAACAGCCACTAGGAGGTAGACAAATCCAAATCTTTTCAGATCATCTAGTTTGTTGATGTCATAATTTATTATGGCCTGTAAATAAAATATTTGACAGTTAATCATAAGTTACACAGCACTCTATCCAAAACTTCCTCCTACAACTAATTTGAAGGAACTGGATCATAATTCTGCTGGGGGATTACCGCCATATCTATACTATAACGATTCGTCAGCATTTTTGTACCAGAAACAGCAAAGTAATATTATTGTAATACTGTTTTATGAGATGGCGGTAGGCCCTTTGGTCTTTTAAATGTTAACCGTTCGCCGCAGCTTCTAAAACTATCAAAAAAGCTTAATTAAATTTACGTCCATTACGAACCTTATATTGAAAATCTAAGAACCATCTTCAGCTAAAACCCTTTTTTATTTGAATACTTTGTTTTTTAATATTAATATTTGTATTACAATGCTTCTATATCATTATACTTCAGGAATATCGTCTTTGAGTTTGCATGTTACACCTTAGGGTGCATCGTTACTATTCAGGTGAGATAGCACTCAAACACACTTAAATTTCTAGCCACAAAAGTTGTATTGATGGATAAATAATACATTCTTTGTATTCTTATAGTAAAAACATTAAAAAATATGGAAATCTTATCAATTAAATGCTTTAATACCTATATTTTGGAGCGTGAAACATCTAAGAGTTAATTGAGGACCAGCTACTTACTTTTATAAATGTATCGTCCATTACAAGTTCCTTCAATAGACAATCTGATGGAATGCAGACATAGGTATTTGTGGCACTTATAAACTGGGGCTGTTTTCCTTCTACTAATTCAAGATATGTAGGATTATTCCTGCAACAGAAAAGCTCAGTATTATATCTTCATTCACTCTTTATGTTCATGAATTAATGGTGTTAGAAAAATAAAGCACTTACAGGTAAAATAAAAAAGCATCTATCTCATATAATTTAGTATGTACGTTCAAATATAACGTGAGCCATTTTGGGGAAGGGGGGTATCATGTAAACCGTTACGGTTCGTTACCCGGGTTACCTAACGGGTTATGAAAATTTTCTAGTTTAGTAAAACCTAACAAATGCCAAATCGGCAATCCGAACCGTTTATCGCTTAACCGTTTGCGGAGACTGGATTGTATTCTGTAATCTTTTATTTTGTTCAAAAAAAGTGAAGGGAAGAGGTATAAAGTGCACAAATTTGCTTTACGTAATGCATCACCGTTTCCTTTCCCCTTCGCCACTTTAAGCTGAGAGCCATCTGCGCTCGCCAATTGCCCGGTGAAGCTGTAAAGGCCATCTGCGGGCAACAGCAGTAGTCAGTTTAGAAAAAAAAAACCCCTTCGCCAACCTTTGCACACAACACATAGAACTACAACCAATATACACTGGACAGCATTATGGTCCAAATCCTACAAACCACTCCAACAGTTCTATTATTCAAATACAAGGCCAAGTGATGGCGTCTTATTAGCCGTTAGCCGTCCAGGCAGAGTGATCGAGGTCATTAGGAAATAAAGGTTGAGTGGCACGCTTGACAATGTTCCGGCACTCCGCTCTCACCGCCGCGCCAATTCTAGTACACTAGTATAGGAGCCCCCCGACTGCCTTGAGCTGGTCGCTCCAGCGCATTGGTGCATGCTTTTGTGCCATCTATTTTCCTCTGAACTACCAGGCGCTCTATGGAATTATCACCGCGCCACGACAAATGCCCAAAGAAACTTAGAATCCGAGCCTGAACAATGGACGACAGCCGCTGCTTGATATAATTAATGCATATATTTAAAAAATCGACTTACAAAGAAATATAAATAAGTAATTGGATAATTTGCTGATCATTCCTTCTAGTAACGTGTTTAATATATTGTATATCTTCAATAAAATCTTCACGGTGAAATTTGTGACCTTGAGGGATCTTATTACAAGTTTATCATCCTGGTTAACCTGTAAACAACACATATATATATACATATATACATGAGACCAGCCCACTGCCACTTCAACTTGCTGATACGGCGGGCTGTGTCGGTAACTTCAGTTCTCTTACGGATCAAATCATTTCTGATCTTATCCCTAAGAGAGACTCCAAGCATAGCTCGCTCCATTGCGCGTTGAGTGTACATTAGCTAACACTAATATTGATTATATTACTTAATAGTTTCCTGTAATAATTTTCCTACTTACCTCCAGGGCATTCTTAAAATTGTTAGTGATCATATTACTAGTAATTCTGAACACTCTCATATATGTGCGTATCCATGAGGTGGCTAGAATACTTCTCAGACAATGCCAGGATCCTTTCCACTGCTCTGCCATCGTCTTGACATCCAAAGACTGCACTACTTCACCTATCTTCAAGTTGATGTTAAGAGCTGTGATTACAAATTAATTATTATGAGTAGAAGTGCAAGGTGGCCACACAGGTTCTTTACAGCTGCAAGTAGAGGCAAGTATATATATCTTAATAATAATACAATAAGTGATATTTTAAAAACTACAGACATTTTGAATACAGTAAAGGGTGCATACGCCTTAGTCGTCCACTGGGCCTACCAATGCGGATTGGCCGACTTCACGCACAACTTTTGAATTCTTCGTAGGCGTGCGCCGTTTCCTTCATCATAAGAGCGTCGGATAAACATACAAATCATTTGAAAACATATTGGTAAGTGGCGGGACTTGAACCTGAACGTTTCAGATCGGAAGGCACAGTCCACACCAATGAGCCACCGACGCTCACAATTTTCCATATATCAAATAAATGTGTTTGCTTTTGAAAATTTCTCCAGATATCTTTAGACAGGCCGCACTTCAGATATTACGATATCTTAAATCAATATCTAGAGCCATTTGGCCTACTGCTGAACAAGCTATCCTTCAATGACTTTATTGAGGAGTTTTGATCCATAATCTGCAGCACTTGTCCAACGTCACCAGAGCCCAGTTCATTATTTGACAATACCACAATCAGGCGAGATTAGTTTGAATCCTAAAAGTTACCTTGTTCTAAAAAAAATATGTTTAAGACTTTAATAAAAGTAATTTCTCAGTTATCGAAGCTAACCCACACTGTGCCCGCGTGGACAACTAAGGCCTACAGACCCAACTATCGGTAGGCTCGAGCCCTTCAGTGGGGACTAACCAGTAACAATAGAGACAATGACACACACAGGAAGGTAAGTAGCCTTTTAGGAAGGCAAGTAGCCTTTCAGGAAGACAAGTAGCCTTTCAGGAAGGCAAGTAGCCTTTCAGGAAGGCAAGTAGCCTTTCAGGAACACAAGTAGCCTTTCAGGAGGGAAAGTAGCCATTGAGGAAGGTAAAAGCCTATCAGGAAGGCATTTGCACTGTGTATATAACTCACCCTCAATAAGAGTATCCAGCTGTTCTTCCTTAGTTAGATCAAACATGAAATTTTTCTCCAGTACCATTAGGTATACAAGTTGTAATTCATGACAAGATCGGAACAAATCCTTTAACTGCTTTTGAACCATGTTTAAATGAGATCCATACACAGATTCACTGAAAAAAAAAAGTTTGTTGAAAAGTTTAATCAATAGATATTGTAATGTTGCCTATAATTTTTTTCTTTTGCCGCTTTGTTAATTTTTATATTTTGTATGTGTTTTCCTGTTGTTTGCCGCCTTTCTCGTTTTGCATAGTTTGGTTTCCGCTAATACTTTGATATATGTTGCAATTGTTTCTTTGAATTCTGTCTGTTTATTGGTCACACTCTCAACAGATATCGTACTTAGGATCCCCAAGATACAGGGTTTCCATAGTTTGGGGTCCACTGGCTAATGAACGCATCTTCTGTGTTTATGTTACTCCATTTTGTACTGTATCAGTCTATTCATGTATGTTGTTTTTTTTGTATAGTTTCTCTTTCTATTTTGTAAATTGTGTGGAAACAAATAAATAACATCCACAGGTGTGGACCACAACATGGCAATAGGGCTTAGATAACAATAAACTAATTACATGCACAATCTTACAAAGAAGTGACTGTAACAAAATTTTGCCCAACGCATCAGTTAGGTAAAATTTTCATTCATAATCACATCGCTTGCTACATGTCAAAGTAACATGTATACTTGTGCTTTTGATTTTGCCTTTTAAAACGCCGTAAAGTCAAAACTTTAATGAATATTTATAGGCCATAAAGTTAAATCTCAAGTAGTTATTCAGGGTATTCAGTAGTTATTCTTCCTTTAACCTTTTTGTTTATTGTAATGAGATGCATTCAATAAATAAGACAACCTATCTGGTAGTAAGTGACAACTGCCACCTATAATGATATAACAGTGATACCAAGGAATGGGGCAAAAGTTAAATTAATAAATTGTTAAGATTTATAGTCACATCAATTAAATTTTCTGTTGGTGTTCAATTTGAGGTGGCACACAGCTTTATTTAAACTGTTAACTGTTGTTGCAGAATAAAAGTTAGTGAATTGGAGAGAAAATAAACACATTGACCATTGTTCATAATTGAATGTGTTTATTCATTAATAATTTAATATAAAAGTCATTTGCATGCAAGATTTAAATTTTGAGAGCCAAATATATTGTAGATTGGTTAACAATTTACTAGTTTCCACTTACCTAGTCTTGCAATGTGTAAAGACCAGCATAATGATATGTCCTGTGGTTGTTGGAAAGGTTTTATATGAACAACAAGACATTGAAATTGATTCAACCACTGTCTTTATGTGATTTGTCAAATAATGAAGCAAGCAGACAGCATCCTCCATATATTGAGTAATTTGAAACTTGTATTATCATGAACATTAAATTGACGATCATATCAAAATCTGAAAAAAAAACATAGGAAGATAGCAACAATGTCATTAAAAATAATATAAAACATCTTTTTTGACTTACTTGAATTAGACAGAGCCGGCAATCTTCCAAAAGACTTCGGAAATTACTTGGAAAAGATACTTCGCTAATAAGAGCTGTGTCTATGAGACACAACTTAGTTTTTTGCAATAAAGAATCGTAGGTCAAGGTATCCATCTTAAACGTGTAAGTTTAGTAGTAACCAATTACATGAGAATAAAGAAAAAATAGAATATAATTAAAAGTATCCATCACTGAATTCAAATGGAAGTTAAAAGAATGAAAAGGTCCGAATTTTGAGAATTATCCATGACTAGATTGAAGTTTCTAATTATCTTATGTAATGGTATTTTTTGAATCATTTATTTAGTTCAATTTTACAAAATGTAACAGTAAAAAGTAAAAACATTCCCGCCTTATTTCTTTGTTTTGATTTGTTATGCTGTTGACTTGTGACACATGACAGATTTCAGATGATTGGTTTTTTTTTATTCGCCCCATGGAGCAGGCTAAAATTGTATAAACTACTGTCTCGTTATTCCATTCGTTCGTAAAAATCTAGGATGAAAATTAATTTGATGTATCCCAGAAATAATAAAATCACAGTTTCTCAAGCTTTCTCATAGATAGCATTTATCTTTGTGCACAGGTGCGCGCTAGAATTTTAAATCTATGGTCTTTTCAACACCTCGACTTACCTTATATGTGGTAAATACTAGGATGATCTACGACAATTCATGTGTTATATATGTAGGTATATATGAATTGTCGTAGTTGATACTACGACGCTGTAGAGAAGCTATGTCAGCCCAAGTTTTAATAAAGTGCAAGGTGTTTTCGGAGTCCACTAATTATAGAAAAATCTTATACTCTCTTTTTATTATCAGGATGAGAGCCATCAGCGCTCGCTACTTGACCGGTGAAGCTGCTATCTTTCGTAGTTCGATATAAAAACTTTTCAAAATAAATATCACTTGACATTCACACAGCGCCATTTAGCCCTAAGATATGTAAGCGTTTTTAAGGTTTTTAGTTGTTAGTATTGATTAATTATTATTATTATTTGTTAATATCTAGGTTACTTAAACTTTGTGATTAATTAATGAAATAAATACATTTGTTTCAGCATTGTCGATAAATTTCGTAGAATGGAATGATTGTTGATCAGATCAGATCTGTCACTGTCACTGTCAATAACGTCATGTTTGTCATCAGCTGAAATTTATGTGAATTCATAAATCAATTTGCTTTCATTGAATAACATTAATTAGCCCTTATCGTCATAAAAAAAGGGAACTATGTCTTGTCAATAATAGTGTATTACTGTTATCTTCATGCCCGGTGTAATGGCTATATTTGAAAAACCATCTCAAACCAAACCAATAGTTGATGACACAGAAGAACTCATTTGTACAGTGGAAAGTGCAAAATATCAACAAACATACTGTGAGTATAATTTCCTGTGTTCAAAAATTACGATGAAACTACAGACGTTTGAAGCTGCTGTATTGAAATTGTCAAATGTTATATTTTATCATTTCCCTACATGGTTGATATATTAAAATTGCTTTCATTGCCTTTCATTATTGCTTCATGCATGTATTAATTTTAATTATTTGACAATGATTATCAGTAAAATAATATAAATATTGACCTAATGTATAAATGTAATGATAACATTGGTTATAGGAATATATTCTACGTGTGCAGAGAGGACCCTCTAGAGAAAACAAGTGGAATGTGTCTCGCAGGTATCGAGACTTTGCTGCCCTTCATGCAAGCCTTCAGCAAGCCAACATTGACTTGCCACTACCACCAAAAAAGCTCATTGGAAATATGCAACCATCTTTTATTGCTGAGAGACAAATAGCTTTGCAGGTGAAATTGTTATTTTATGTGAACATATTTGTGATAATTTTATATAATGTACTTTGTGATAAAGTTTTTTTAAAATTATTTGAAGCCAAGTACATATTACTTACTTAAATATGAAAATAAACTTTAATATATATGCCTGATTTAGTGTTCTGTTCTTCAGCCAGGCCTCAAGCCAAAGGGGCTTATAAGAAAAAATGCATAGTTTATATTTGACCAATTGTT
Source organism: Leucinodes orbonalis (assembly GCA_019425675.1). Classification (NCBI taxonomy): domain Eukaryota; kingdom Metazoa; phylum Arthropoda; class Insecta; order Lepidoptera; family Crambidae; genus Leucinodes; species Leucinodes orbonalis. Next base: position 21,013 of record PQWD01013380.1, on the reverse strand, counting down.
TCAAAAATTATCTACACAATGTATTTATTTTTATCACATAAATTTAAAAACCAATTCAAATACACATGCTAATTTTTAATAATGTATGTACACAAAGGACAAAGATATAAGGTTTTACTGAAAGTGGTGATTTTCTGATATGCCTCTTTGGCTTGAGGCCTGCAATGTATAAAAATAAAGTGTTGTATAGTTACCTGTAATGGTTATAAAGCACAACTAAAGTTAGTGACATAGTATATAAAAACAATCACAAAACATAGAGTATGCTTTACTTTCATCATTGGGATTTATGACTTTGTCACTGGGATGTACCTCATTGAGATGTAATCTACTTTACAGACTTAAGCTTAGCCATCTATGGTATATCTTGCTAAACAAATGGAGCTTCTGTGATATGATAATCTTATTGGACTTGCGGTAGGTTCTGGTATAAATACCTTGAATTTACCTTTTCATCCTAGACATCGTCGATGTTTAACACCAGACAAGGCTAGTCAACGCTGGCCTATTTAATGTAAAAAAAAAAAAAAATTGAGGGAGCCCTAGTCCTGCAGTGACTGTTGTTTATAGTGGGTGCTTCAACTGCCACCTGAAGACATAATACTTAACATTTACATCAAAATATTGCATGTATATTTATTTGTTATGACAACATCTAATAATTTGTTTATGGAATATATTGTTATAAATGTCTTAAAAGAATAATGTTTTTACTTAATTTTTTAAAGTGAATATATAGTTTCTTTTAATGGTATATGTATAGTTTAAATAAATAATAAATAAATATCACTGACATTCACAAGCGCCATCTAGCCCAAGTTAATCGTGAACCCTGTATTATGGGTACTACACAACGGATACACATACTTAAATACATTTTTTTGTAAATATATACATAGAAAACACCCAGACCATTACAACAGACATGTTCATGCACACAAATGTTTGTACTGCCCAGGATTGATCCCGGAACCCTTGGTGTTGCAGCCAACATCTCAACCGTTTGAGATGGCCACCACTTACTCTGATTGCTGGGTGAAATGATTGAATCAAGTTTCACTGCTCATTTGCTTTTTATTACAGCAATATATTAATGAAGTATTAAAACATCCAATTCTGGCTCAGTCATTGCAAGTGAGAAGTTTCTTGGACCCTACAAATTATTCTTCAGCTTTAGCAGGTAAATTGAGATTGTTGAAAAAAGCATTATGCATTTAATATTGCTATAATTTTGCTTTACTTCAAGTCACACTAGCTATAAGAATTAGTATCAGTAACACTAAAAAATAAGCTTGAATGCCTGGGCGACATTAACTATGTGTTTTTAAAAATAGTACCGTAACAGAAAGATGTATTACACTTTCTGTCCACACTTCAACTAAACAATAGATCAGTTTCAATTTTGTTATAAAAATAGGTTAGTCAATATTGGTACATTTTGTCTATGCAAATGCAATGCCTAAGAAATTAAACGCAAACAATTCTTAGGTACCAAGATATGTTAACATTTTAAGGATCTCAATATCTCTAGGATAAGTAAGATAGAAGTGGGCTGGACACTGATGAATTTTAGGGTGAAGAATGCACCTTGGCTTTGATAGAGGCTGGATGTCGCAAATGTTTAGTATATAGGATATTTGGCTTAAAATAGGGTAGACTTTTTTATTTATAGGTTTAAGAGTGATTTTTAATCATGAACTCTTAACGGTAGCATACAAAAACATAGATGTGATCCCAAACTCTATTTATTCTTGCTCTTAAATTTCACGACATTCACGTGAAACATATTCCGTTATGAATATTAATTTGCACATAGTGTGTAACAACTTTCAAATGGTGTGTATTACAGAACAAGCTCTGCAAACCGTGTCGATTGCGCTTCGCGGCGATGGTCGTTACGAGCTGAAGGGGCCTCTCTTAGATATCGGATGGAGGCCAAGGAAACATTACTTTTTAGTAAGTATTACATAACACTTGTTTACATGTTCACTGTTTTCATATTTACTCAAATTATGTAAAAAAAATATGTATAGCCTTTTCATTTATAAATAAGTTTTTTTATAAATGAAAAGGCTATAGAAAAATTGATTAATACATAAATAAGGAGATATCAACATACACAGTATATTGTACAGCAAAATAGACAACTTTCAAGTATTACCTACATTATATTTTAAAAGTCAACTGCTGGATTTGGCCTTCTCATTGAAAGTGAAGATTTTCCTATAATCTCCAAGCTTGGTTGGAGAAATCAAAGGTTAGATGTAATGTGAGAGAACAGTTACCAGTCCTCTGCTGAATGGTTTGTCCCTAAGCCACCACATACTACCGGATCTGCGGGATGAATATGGGTTAGTTGAAAATTTCAGCCAAAATGCTGAAAATATTTAGGTTTGTATAGGGTTGCCAGACATACTGATAAAGCTGGACATAGTTATTTGATTTGCCCGGCCATTATATATGGCGACATGGCAACCCTAGTTTGCATATAGGTATAATTTGCAACAAACAATTTGTTATTCTGGCAAGAGTGACTGAAAGTGATGATGTATATGCTATTTTTAGCAGCAATATACAGCTACTCTTCCAACTTATCGGCCACAGAAAGATAAACGTATACAGCTTTGTTGTTTATGTGCTTGCACCTATTTATATTATCTAGGTGTACAAAGTCAATGTACCTATTTAATTGTATTTTTTCTATAAGTAACATTTACACTGATGTCAAATTAGGTTATTTGACAAGATTTTAAAAACTTTTTAAATGGTATGTTTTAGGATTCAAATCAACTGCCTCAGGCCGTAGGGCAATATTAAATATATATAACTGAAAGGTGACTGACTGATTGACATAGTGAATTATCAACGCACAGCCCAAACCAAAACACGGATCTGGCTGTAATTTGGCATGCAGGTAGATATCATGACGTAGGCATCCGTTAAGAACGGATTTTTTGATTAATTCTACCCCCAAGGGGATAAAATGAGGGATGAAGAAGGGTACTTTATAAAACGAGCGAAGCCGTGGGCAAAGGCTTATATATTTTAGAGTTTAGACCAGCAGACATATTTAAGACAAATGATAATGATGGATACAAGCTATTTACTAAGTTCGGGGCTAAGAATTAAATGTGTGTTTCAGGTAAGTGACGTTGAAAGCAAAACGAATTGTATGCTGTCATGGCAGACTTATGGGCCAGACAGAGTACTAGACGATAGAGATTTACAGACAGTATTCAAGAGTTTACAAAATCTTTCAGTGAGTATCTACATTTTTTTTTGTTTACAAATACTTATTGTATATATATTATTTTGACGACCCATTTGTTGTAATAGTTGAGATATTAGCTACTACACCAAGGGCTCCGGGTTCGATCCTCCGCAGTACAAACATTTGTGAGCATGAACATGTCTGTTTGTATTCGTCTGAGTGTTTTCCATTTATGTATTTCCAAAAAAAGTTTTTATGTAGGCCTAGCTGTTTACGCCGCAGTATTACCCGCGTTACTGTACTGTCTTTAAAAAGTTGCGTATGTTTTTCCTTTTTAAATCAGCTACCTGCCAGAAAATGTCCCGTCCAAATCCATCCAACCGTTTCAGAGATTACCGGGAACAAACAGACAGATTGTCAATCTGTCTGTTTGTTCCCGGTAATTTTTATGATTGTTGTTTTGGCATTTCATGTACCGTATATATTCATATAACTTGTATTGAGGAAAACTGAAATAAAATTCTGGTTACTGATTTCATTTTAATGTATGTTTTTCAGCATCCATACATAGATCAAATTTTAGCAATACACAATTTAGAAACAGGTGCCTATGTAGTTAGGAGGATACACGAAAATGGCAGCTTAAGGGACATACTCTATGGGACTGATTATACTAAAAATCATTTAGCGAAGTACGGTAATCCCAAAGTGCGAAAACCGTTGACATTGGGACAGATAGCGCACTATGGACATCAGATATTACTGGCGCTGAAGTTTCTACACGATAATGAATTTGCTCACGGTAAGTTTTGTTAGATAAATTTTGACTATCACGGTAAATTGGAAAACAATCGTTACCATCACCACCACCAACACTATACGTTTCTTACGGGATCGGGAAGTGACAAGAATTTCAGATAATTTTTAATAATGTTCTTCCTGACTGTCGTGATTGTTTTACCAAAGGGGGCCAATGCTATCTTATATCTAGTAATTTCACCAGCTACACTGTCATTATAGAGAAACACAAGTAAATAACCCTCATATTTCACCGGACAGTATCAGGCTCTACGGCTCCACTTCCAAAGCCGTAAAGAAATAAGAACAAGATGTTTTAAAAAAGATAGAAAAGAAAATAAAAAAGAAATAAAAGACATAATGAAAGAAAAAAAATATAAAGAATTAACAAAGTCCCTGACTGCCTCATCGGGTGGGTAAGCTGAAAAAAAGACAGCCATTTAGATATTATTGATTACTGTGAAATCCCTTTTAGGCCACCTACACCCAGGCAACATAGCAATACAGAACCAGCAAGCGGTGTTACTGGACATTGAGAACGTGGTAGTGGGCGCGTCACACGCGCGTCGCTCTCAACTCCTCGGGCTGAAGTGCACGAGCGCGGAGGCAGTTGACGTGTACTCTTTCGGTCGCACGCTATACGAGATGGCTTTCGCTGAGGAACCGCCAGATTATACGTTGAAGACTTTCCGGACCATGTTAATGAGGATTTGGGTGAGTTTAGTTATGCCTCATCATCATCAGCTCATTAAACTCCCCACCGAGGGGCACGAGCCTATCCGTAACGGGTGTGTAGGCCTTAGACGTCCACGCGGGCCCAGTGCGGGTTGGACGACTTCACGCACAACCTTTGAATCTCTTCGCAGGCGTGCGCAGGTTTCTACACGATGTTTTACTTCACCGTATGAGCGTCGGATAATGTACATATATTTTCCAAAATTCGAAAACATTAGTACGTGGAGGGATTTGAAGAAAAAAAAATGTTTTTTCAATATTACAACCAGACACTGCAATTTGATATATATGTATACATAATTGAATGCAATACAATGCTTTTATGTGTTGCACAGTGTCGGTGCTCCGTATGTGCCTGTCACGTACGTGTGGGCGTGGCGTAGGGCTGCAGGCGTTGCTATCGGCGCCGCTGTTCGCGGGGGGACTCCGCGCCGAGGGTTCGACTCCCGGCCGCGGTACACCCCGCGTTAGCCTGTGCTGCCTACTCGGCTTACCTGAGGATGCGCTCTGATCGGAAACTGGTTAGTTATATTAATTTCTTTATGGCACACACAAAATAAGTGCTCTTGTGCGCACAACATAGGGCCCTAACCCACCACGCAGGCCGAGGCTGAGTTGTGGGTGTTAACGACTACCATTATATTCTAGGATTGTAGCCAGGACCGGCGGAAGCATGAAGTCATCTTTTTTTTTGGACAATCAGCTAACGACTAACAACTGCGTCCTACCCGTGCTAACATTTTTTATTTATTCAGAAAACCAACAGCGTTACCTTATAGTTAGACTTATAATTATTCATTACATGTAAGTATGGCCAATAAAATGTTTTCCTTAAATTAACTAATAATAAAGTAACAATTGACTATAAAAAATACTACACAATTATTACCGTGGTTGCACAAAACATATAATATAAAAAAAAAGTTTTTTATTGCTCAATATAAAATCTATTACATGCATAAAGTCTCCCCAGTTAGTAATGCAATACTTGTGTTGGGATGACTTGCTCTCTCCCATGAACGTTACAAAATATATTGAGTATAAATAATAACTCATATATGTAAATATACATAAATAAATAATAAGATACATATTAAATAAATACCTATATAATATGATTGAGTAGAATATTAATATATAGAAACAATAAACTAAATTTTAAAAGTATAAATATATACATCTTACGAGTACTATGCATGTATATTATTTATCACCTAAGACTTAGACCATATGTCGTCGATAAAAGTCACTCAACGCGTAATGAAGCGAGCTATGCTTGGAGTCTCTCTAAGGGATAAGATCAGAAATGATTTAATCCGTAAGAGAACTAAAGTTACCGACATAGCCCGCCGGATCAAGTTGAAGTGGCAGTGGGCTGGTCACGTATGTCGCAGAACCGATGGTCGTTGGAGCAGAAGAGTTCTGGAGTGGAGACCGCGTCTTGGCAAGCGTAGCGTAGGACGCCCTCTTGCCCGATGGACCGACGACTTGCGAAAGGTTGCTGGTGGAAGCTGGATGAGAAAAGTGGAGGACCGGGATGTCTGGCGCAAAATGGGGGAGACCTATGTCCAGCAGTGGACTGCAATAGGTTAAAGAGAGAGAGAGAGAGAGCTAACCAAACCAGGAAAAATCGTACAAGGTAACGTTTCGCCCCGAGATTCGAACACACGACAGCTATCTAAGCCGAATGCTGTGCCCACTTAACCATGGAGGCAGTTAACAACGCAAACGACGTTGAAAAAAACCAAAGTGGTGGATTCAAAAGCGGTGAATTTATTGGTGAATGATTTAGCCATTTAGTTTTAGTATTTGCCATTGTGGTGAAAAAATTTGCCAGTTAGTTTTTGGAATAACTAACTGTTGCCAGGGTGCGTCCGATATACAATTCTTAGGGGAGGCTCCTTTCATACACCATTAATGTCATCAACAGAAATATAACGAAATAAAAATTCGATTACCAACACATTACATTACAAACAATTTGTCAGTGTATTAATTTTTTGTACAGGCTAAGAACGCTAAACGAGAGGTGCGCATCAAAGAAATACTTAGTTCAGAAGAAGAAATGAAAAAACAGAAGCGACGTGCGGTAAGAATATCTACTTAGGTTTTGTTCAATGTTTGTATCTGTTAGATTCTACAGATTAATATATATTTAAGCGTCCAGCCTATGACTCCTTACAGATATTAGGCCGAAACCCACCACGCGGGCCTAATGCGGACTGGAGGGAATATGTGTATCATACAACGAAAGCACTCGGGACTCCGAAGCATGGAAAAGATAATGTTTAGTTTACTTTACTAGATGCACAATCACGAAGAAATATCAACCAAAAAATGTCCGAACCGCTTGACACATACTTTGACTTATATAAATGACATAAAATTATTCCTTATAACCTTAAAGGCGTTATTAAAAGGGTACAAAATCAAAAGCATACTAATATGTCACTTTAACATGTAGCAGCGTGATTATGAATGATAATTGTGCCCAACTGACGCCATGGGCGAAATTTTGCCGCGGTCACTTTTGTGAGATGTGCATCTGCATCTATTTAGTTTATTGTCTATCTTAGTTTCAGGCAATCTAGTGATTCAGTTCCTGCAATGGCCTGATCAGACTAAGTTAATAAAGGTATGTCAATACTAAAAATAATGTTCGCAGAAAAAGCGCGACAGCGTGTGGAAGTCGACATCGTCGCTGGCCGAGACGCTTCGGTCGCGGAGCGCTAGCACCGCCTCCTCGCCTACGCCGCCCGCCCTCCGTAAGAAAAATATAATATACTTAGTAAAAATATATTTAAATACGTAAGCTGAATCATGGACATTTAAAAATATACAGACGGACTGTCATTAATACAGAAGACGTGTCCCCAAAGTGACAGTTACTCTCTAGAATGTCATTTTGACAAATATTTTTTTGTATACTAGTTTTAGTGTTAACCTAATAATGCATGTTGGTTGAAGATAGATACTTTTGAGATGACGTTAAGGATTGATGAACAAAATTGCCAAAACATGCAAAAACTGCTTGATGATATCGAAGGAACAGGATACAAGATGCAAAATCTTGAGGACCAGACCATGTACTGTTAGGTTTAAGGGATGAAAAAAATATCAATCCTAAAGATCTGCCTTTTCCAGCTCCAGAATCGAGTGCGAACGGTTCATCGAGTCCGCCAACGTCGTCAGGCCGTTCAGCGCTGTTGGACGCCATCTGCGCCTTCGACAAGGGCCGCCTCGCGCGGGTGACCGCTCGGTGAGCCCGACACTGGTCCAATGTCACTGTATCCAGGGTTCAATACATCAGACTTGATATGGCTTGGAAGTCACTGCCAATGAAGTGGCTCACATGGACAGTGAATTGGAACAGCTACCGACGTTACTCACAGCGGCTTGCTCCCAACTTCGTACCTTACTTCAGAATGCAAACTTAAATATCCAGACATTTACACAACGCCATCTGGCCTCAATTTAAGCAGAGTTTGTATTATGGAATTATGTCGTATCCGACCGGTACATACCTAACCACGTATACTCAATACAAGGTCGGTGACACTATTGTGACAGGCGATCTTCTATTCAAACTATCGCAGTCCACTGCTGGTCATAGGCATCCCCAATTTGCGCCAGATATACCGGTCCTCCGCTTTTCTCATCTAGCTTCTACCAGCGACTTTTTGCATGTTGTCAGTCCATTTGGGCTGGAGGGAGTCCTACCCAGTGATAATAACCATTATCTGATTCGTGACATTTTACAATATGTATATTCAATGTAAATAATGGTAACACAAAGTGTAGAATCCTGGAAAACGGAGGACTGAAATTGACTGTTGACCATTCATATTTGTTTTAACTCTTTCTTATATTTTTTAATGAATATCAATTCTTTAGTAGATTTTATATAAGTATTTATTTGGCAAATTCATTTGTTTTAGATAGAATTGGTTATTAATAACCTAAAAAAAGTTCATACCAAAGTAAAAGGTATGGCTTACCAAATTAAAAGATGGACAGTTGTACTGTTTACTGCACAGAAATATTTGTAGTAAATGCATTAGTTATAATAACCAGTTGTATAATAAACTTTATTTTTATAACAATCATTAGGGTACAACCTTTCATGCTTTAATATTTTCAAATTTAGATCTTATTTTCAAAATTTTTACTGAATAATCAAATATATTGGCTATTGTTTACTTATGAGCATACATTAAACTTTGTTTTGTATTCATTGATTTTGTATGTATTGATATCCGCAAAAATCCTTAATGACAATAAATTTGATTTATTTTGTATTCAAAATATTTAAGATAAGGATTATCTAAATACAGTATTGTTATGCGTTTGATTCTCATAACGTATTTCGATTTCGAGTATGGAGGCGATACATTATATCAAGGAATTAAAACAATGTATTAATACGACAACTATATTAAATTTTAAATATAGGTTACCCAGGTAATCGTGCTGTTCAATCAAGAACCGAGATAATTTATCGGCGAACGCTCACTCATTCGTAATTTAATATCCAATAAATACACAGCTGATTGTGGTCTAACGCCCTAGAACTCGAACTCGAGCATTGATCTATACTTAGAGTTAGAAAGGGATGCCACTATTAATCGTATATAGCGCTATCCCTTTCTATTCAATTGTAAAGATCAACGTTGAGTGTCGTTCTAGAATACGGGTCTAGTGACGTATTTATTTTTTAAATAAAAGAAGCTTCATTTTAAAAGCAAATTTTACAGCTTGCTTTATTTTATAGTATATGATTATTATTTTATAATTTTAATTATGATCTTATAGCAATGCATATGAATGCTACTCTTATATTTTGGCGATTACATACATAACAATTAGTGAGCTATTGTATTCGGATCTCTTATATGATTCTGTTATAAACTGTATAAGTTAAATTGCGGTATTATAGTCATTTATTTTGTTTTTAAAATTGAATAATGAGCCAAATAACATTTGTTGTAAATTGTATATATATTTTGGTTTATCTAGGATAATTTAGTACAATAATTATACAAAACACATTTTGTTTATTTTAGTAATATAAGATACACCTAATATAAAAAAATGAACAAAACAGCTAAAACATGGGTTAATTTATTAATTATAAGTATTCAAACTATATGATAAGATTCAAAGTGATAACGACTGGTCAGTCAATGTAAAGGGTTTGTTCCATTGGTTTGCTTTAATATCATAAGTTATAATATGAAAGATAAATGTTAATATATTTTGTTTGTAACTGTAAGAATATATGCAGGTGCAGAAAATATATATGGTGTTTTATTTAAAAAATACACACACGCAGAGTTTTAACTTTTATTACACTTAACTTACAACCACAAAACAATTATTAACTTCCTTCAATACAATTATAAATGGTCTTGATTTTGTTTTGAAATGTTGCCAGTGGCAGTCTTTCTATATTAAAACCGCAATTTTTGTTAAAACAAAATTTGTTATAAAGCAAAGACACAATCTAATTAAGGAAAATGTACTTATAAAATCAAAATATAATTCCGACCAACATAAACTATTATTTTAATTTATATAGACCTATTTATATCCTTTACTTGGTAAAGGATTGTATTAGATGAATTATCAGCAACTAAATACATGTTATCCTAAGATATAAGTCTCCGATTGGGATGACCTAATTACTATTAATAAGACTTATAAATCATAATCGTATGTATCATTAGGTAGGAAGAAGAAAGTTTTCGGGTGGCCGTAGAATGCAGATAGCTTTCGACCGATGGGAGTGGAAGTTATAGTGTCCACACCCGTTGACATGTGGCTTTTATAATGATAATGTTTTATAGAGATGGCATGGAGACTTCTCTATCCTTAATTCAATGAGGCATTAAAAGTATTTTACACGATATATCTAGTTGAATTCAAGCGGGTTACTACGACATATTATATAACACCTTATCCACTATACTTAACTCGTCAATCTCTTACTTCATATTCATAAACATCTCTATATAAAATCATAAACATAAATTTCGTGGACACACGTTCACAGTTAACTAAAACAAACTGACTATCACAATTGAAACAAAGAGCTCAAACATGCAGCATGTACTTAAAATAAATGTTTCTCTGTTATTATAAAGTAAATCAAATAGTATCACTTCTTCTTAAATGTAATGTTAGTAATCAATGTTTAAAACGGCAGCTGATTAGACAGGAACTGTCGTGTGAATTACTCCAACTCTATGATGTCGTCAATATCGTCGATAACGAAGTCCTTCAGCGTCATTGGTTCTGGAACGTTATAAAGTAAATGTCAGCAGGGCGATTTAAATTTTCTATGAAATAATAAATAAATATCTCAGACAACGCCATCTACTCACAAACTAAGCATTTAACCTGTAATTGTGGGTACTAAACAACGAATTCAAATAATTTATGTCTTATTTGTGAATACATACTGTAATATATAAAGGGCCCGACAGTTGCGTAAATAATCGTTGCTTTTAAACGCAAATAAGAGACTTATGTACAGCACTAATTTCGTTAAGTTGAATACATAATAAGCTAATCCAACAATACGACTACTTACTGTCAGTCTTTAACTTTTTGGCGGGCGTGGCATCCGCCTGCGCTGGTCTTTTCATTATTTGTACATTGCTCTTGGCGTCGCCAAATCTACTTTCAGCTTTTTACCCCTATAAATGAAAGAATAAACATGAAAATGTTAATGGAATTGATTGGGTGAGCTAAAATATGACACTAAACTTTCGGCTACAAATAAAGACCCAGTACACGTATAGGCCTTCCCGCAGTATACCTTCAAAGTCTTAAGATATTGCGTCACGTTATCCTTAAAGCTTCGAAACATGATGTAAGAAGATTCAATTCTTTATATGATTGTAAAATTAATTAATATGCAATATTTAAATACATCTTAAGGTCTCCTCTGACGATCCCTCAGGCTTAAGATCTAAGGATAGTACTAGTCAGTGACACTCACAAATCAAAAGGATTGTATTAGATAAATAAATAAAATAAATAAATATCCACTGACATTTTGACTTATATACATTTTTTTTTGTAAATACATACATATTATACATAGAAAGCACCCAGACCATTACAAACAGACATGTTCATGCACACAAATGTTTGTACTGCCCGGGGATCGAACCCGGAACCCTTGGTGTTGCAGCCGACCTCTCAACCGCAACACCAAATGGGTCGTCAAATACAATGTACCCCATTGGTTAGTGCCCAATCACCCCATTGATAGGTTGTAGGAACGCCCTACAGTGGAAAGTTATTGGCCGATAGCATAGATAAACAAAGAAGATGCACAACCTCGCTCAAAAGTGTCTGCGGCAAAATTCTGCCCATCGCATTAGCTGGACAGAATTTTCATTCGAAATCACGTCGCTCGCTATGTCATAAGGACACAGTAGTGTGCTCGTGTTTTGATTTTGTACCTTTTCAATGACGCGTTAAGATCAAAATTGAAATGCATAATTTTATGTTCCAAATATAATAATAACTATACGCATGTGTCGGACATTTTTTTAATGTAATTGTGTTGTTTATCTTTGGCTGATGATAAATAATAATATGGAAGAACTTACACAAGATCTCGTAGATCTGCGTTCGGAGCAATGTTCACTTTACCAGACCCACACAAAATAATACTTTTCGAGGTGCCAACTACTGTACTCGCTGTCTTGAGTACCTTTGGACTTTCAGTGATCGATGTACGCTTAGCCTTCGGCTGCCCTGCGCTCATATCTGTTAAGTCCACTAAATCGACAACCTGAGTTCTGTTTTTTAAAGGCCTTTGTGTTTTTTTCGTTTGTACCACACACATTTTCACTTTAGGGTTAACAGACTTTTTGACTTCAACAGCTGCCTCTTTTTTCTCAGATGCTTTCGCAATAGCTCGGTTTTTGATCAATATCGAATTTAAAACGGTATGTGACGTCGAATGCGCACTGCTCTTCTGAACACTCCCACTCTGATCGATCTTTGATTTTTTTTCAAAAGGTTTGTTTTTAGAAGTGTCAATCTTACTGCTCGTGGGAGTTTGTTTCGTATTAACATTTGTCCGTACGTTTGTAGCGGCTTCTATATGAACGACATCTCTAAAAATTGATAGAGTATCGTCGTTGCCGGCCTTGCTGATCGCGCCAATCTTTTTAATGATTGTTGGTTTTTTACTCTTATTAATTTCCTGTGCGGCTTCCTTTTCAACTTTAGAAGGTTCAGGCGTCACAGCGGGACTGGCGACTGCCGTTGAGGTTTGGCTGGGCTGCTTCGGGTCTACTCTATTCAACATTCTTACAACTCCGTCGTCAGATATTTGGTATATATCGCCATCGTCACAAACTCGTTTCGTTCCTTGCTCGCGCAAGCCTAACAACGTATTCAGTAGCTCTTTTTTGGTGGGGTTATTTGTGGAATTTGGAGTAGCATTCGTATCAACATGTAAAATCTGCTGTAGTTCTTGCGCGCTTAGATGCACCTTAGTCAGAGATATGGGCACTGGGGCCGACCCAGAGTCCACGCCTGGAACTGTTTTTTAATTTTTTTCCTTTGCCGATGTAACTGGGTAGACTTTAATCTTGCGATTTGCGGGTTGGGGCGTAGACGTGGTAGAGTGCGGCACTATGATATCCTCATCGTCGCTGTCCAAGGAAATGGTGTTCGCTTCTTGAACCACGGGGGCAGGGGTTATAGGCGCTGGCGGGGTCTTGGGAGTCGCTGAGGCCGAGGATTTGGTATAGACCCGAACAGAATTCATGATCATGCGTTTCGCCGTTTCGCCGATCAGTTCAGGTTTTTTCACAGTAGGCGTAGCGGTCGAAGGTTGTGGTACTTGGTCGGGGGTGATGATTAAGGTCATAGCGTCGCGTCGAACAGGAATGGGGTCGGACACGATGCAGACGTCGTCGTCGTCAGGGAGGATGCACTCGTCCGCGGTCACCGCACCATTGCCTTCCGCGCCCTTAAAGCTATAACATACGAAACAAATCTGAGTCAACTGTACATATTTTTTGGCATGTATTTACAATAGAATAACAGATCCCCAAATAAAACACATTTCGTTATGAGTGGAATCCCAACTTTATATCCTATGCTAGATTTTTCAACAATATCTTATTTAATGTCGATATATAGATATAACAAATAATACATTTTAATCAAGCAGACTAAAGTAACTATGAGTTAGGATTAGGTTAAAATTACTTTTTAAGAAAAAACAATTAGCTTGCCATTGTTTAAAAAATGGTAGGTAATAAAAATAACCGTTAATAACATTGACATCTTAAAACATCTCCAAATCCACCTTTTCATCCCAATTCTCTAATAAAAAGCTTCGCTCTTAAACAATGTAGAATAGTCAGAAAATTTTCTTATCTTTTTTTGTCGTACGGGCAGTCTGTGCAACTTAACGACTACGAGTATGCGAATATTTTGCGTCGCCTATTTTCCATATTTATTCTTCATTCTATTAATAAAATTGTCGAGCTTATGGGTATATAATTTCAGGTATTATTTCTGCTTTGCAGCAGCTTCTGCTGAGGCGGGACCTTTTGACCGTATCATTTTGTCTTTTTCCTATCGTTCTGTGTTTGTATACTTTAAAATTGTTGCTCTTTTATTGTTCTCTGTTACGTACTACTTTTTTGTGTTATTTGTTTGATGTACAGTCAATAAAATTTTTTTCTTTCTTTTTTCTTTCTTTTGCTACAGGCATGTGGACAGAAATTAATACTAATATTATAAATGTGAGAGTGTGTCTGTTCGCCTCTCACGGCAAAACGGAAAGACGAATATGCGTGATTTTTGAAATGGAAATAGTTAAAGATTATATTAATAAAATTGACGAGGGTATATAATTATAAGTAACATTTCTGTCTCAGCCAAAGGAATGTGGATATAAATCCATACTAATATTATGAATGTGAGAGTGTATCTGTCCGCCTCTCACGGCAAAACGGAAACGACGAACTATGCGTGACTTTTTTGAAAGGACAATAGTTAAAGGATTATTTAATAAATTGGCGAGGGTACTAACATTATAGAGAGAGCGCGCGAGCAGAGAGAGAGAAAAATTCCATACTAATATTATGAATGTGAGAGTGTATCTGTCCGCCTCTCACGGCAACAAATAATTGAAGAGATGGAAAGTGATATTATTTTTTATGTTCTAAGTGTACAGGATATAGGATACTTTTTGTCTATCTAAAACCCCTACCTTCCTAAAATAGAAACGGGGGGGTGGGGGGCTAGACTAGCGATCCGAATCTACCACCTTAGTAGAACTAGCTATTTGAGTTATTATAAGTTACATTTGTAAATTACATATAAAGTAATAATAAAAAAATAATCAGTATAATTAAAATAAAGACTCACAGGCCGACCGGCACAACGTTGGCATGTCGAAACTTTTTCCGGGGCCGCACTCGCCGCAGCCAAATTAGCGGGCAGCGGTGGGATCTTGATCTTCAGCGAACTGGCTCTCCTCGATAGGACCGCCACGCCCCCGCGAGGCCTGATTTGAATGACGTCGGCTTTCGTTTAATACTCGTACGGCCTTTGTTTTCGAATCGCCGGTCCTGGCCTTGTATATGACGGCCCTGGCTTTGGCGATGACGGCTCTGGGTTTGGCGATGACGGCTCTGGATTAGATGATGACGGCTTGGCCTTGAAGTACATTGACCTGGCTTTGGAGGATTCTGCTTGAGATGCGGCCCTGGCTCGGCTTGACGTACGAGGCCGGGTTCGGTAGGCTCGGCAGGCTCGTTCCCTCGCGAAGAGAGTTGTTGCGGACGCGATCATTTCGCTTATTGCATGTCCACTCTTTGTAATTTGCAGCTTTTTTATCACTTCCATCCGACGTTCCTGGAAAGCGAATGCGTATTTAAAAAGTGACATTACGGTCCAAGTCCAATATGCTTTATGTGCCTAAATGAAGATTGCTAGTACACAAGACACATTTTGGGTCACATAGATAATATGATAATGTTTCAAAATTTTTTAGAATGTACAGAAATAAATGAGACATTTATGGCATATTTAAAATGATATCATGAGTTATTTTATAATTTGTCGGATTCCCAAATAAGTGATGCGATGATTTCAACTCCAATCGATAAGACGATGAGACACGTAGTGCTATATGTAACACCTTTTTACATGGTGTGCATTTAGTTGTCAATATATAAGGTCTTGTTCTAGTATATGTAAAATACATTAAAAAATTAAGCCATCAGAAGTTAGTGTCATAGATATAGATATAATTGACCTTGACAGCAACTATTATTAAATAGGTCCGTCTTTGGAACTCGGCTTCGCCCGTAGACTCAAACTCTTTAAGGCGCCTTAAAACGTGCTGTACTAGCTGCGAGAGTCGCCGCGTTGTTATCCAACATTGGCTTACTCTTAGATACGATATTACGCTACAATGCGTATGAAATTCCCGTTGCTTCAGCAACGAACGGATTATGCGGATCACGCCTCACCTCGTCCGAGGTCTTTATCCGTTTCTCGGACGACCCGCCTTCTTCTCGAGCGGGTGGCTCGTCGTCATCTATTAATATCCTATCAATTTGTACACACACTTCATATTACTAATCTGAACTTTCTCTCAATTTATCGGAAATTTCTTTTTTTTCTTTAGAAACCTGCGGTGTACTCTCTTGCTTTTGCTTCTCTGGCCTTGTTTTGATTGGCTCAAAGGATGACATTCGTGATCGCTATCTTCTGCCATTCATCGTCGTCTACTGCGATGATAGACTTCAAACGATTGCGTCGAAGTTTCTCTCGCCTCTAAACGCTGCCTTACGGCCGCGACCGGCCCCTTCGTACCTGGCCTCAAGTTGATGCTAGCTTAGCGTTTGCCACAGTTCTCCGCTGAGTATAGTTAAATGTATACATATCCCCTTTTAGCCTCTCTTTTACGATTAGTTTTCTGCCTTCGACGCCCGGTTCTGTCATCGTTCTCATCTTGAGATCTGACGGTGCGGACAGTTTGATCGCAACTGATATCTGTCAAAAGCCGGCATACGCACGCCTTTCCGTTGTCTATGTTTTTGTTTAAAATGAACAATAGCTATGCTCATTGTTAGCGCATCACAGAGCTGTCCAAAACTTCATCCATATCACCGCTGACCACGATGTTCCTCACTCGACGACGACCAACGCGTGCAATTCCTACGCGTTTGTCTGTTTTGAAAGTTGTGCTGCACAAGAATTTCTGATATCTTTACAACCATAACTTTTTCTTTGTCGCCGTCGTCTCTTCCTTATCCCCGCTCTGTATAGGCAAGTCGCATTTGACTTCGGACTTTTCCTTTCTTCCTCTGCGCTTGGGCGTCGGATCTATAGCGATAACTGGTCTCTGGTTATGTTTGACATTCTCAGTTTTTCTATTTTTAGGGACTGCTTTTAATTTGTGTTCTCTTTGCGACAGTAAGGCTTGACTTGCATCATCTGGGCCCTCTTCCTTTCGTCTGGTCTTGTCCTTTTAATTCTGCGAATAGAAACATATATCATTTATATATACGAAAACGACAAATAACTTATAAGTATTAAATGAAGGGGTCGTAATAGAAGAACTACGATATTTTAAGGCATATTTATAAGTTTGGTTTTAGTTATAAGGAATATATTTGCATTAACATAATTTCGACTTAACTAATTATCTCGTAAAAGGTATTGGGAAGGGAATGTTGTGTCATAAAACCGTTGTTACAAAAGTCACAGTACACACATGTGCGTACTGTGCCAGTTTATGGTGAGATGCGCGTGATACCGGAGTGACGTTGTGAGTGTGTACGACGTTCGTGCTCGGGCAGGGCGGGCGGAGTGTGTTTTGGTTGGGGACGTGGGCGACAACTGCCAAGTGCGCGCGTCGGCAGGGGCGGGTTGTGGCGGGATGACTGGCGCGGATAACTGTCTCCAGCGCCGCGTCGTGTCGCGGCGGCGTGGGGTTGCGCTGACTGCCGGACGTCCGCGGCGCGCGTCGGACTCGGCAGGGCGGGCGTTTTGTGTGTGTTGTGGGCGGGACTGACTGGGCGGAACTCGTCTCCAGCGGCGGGCGCCGTCGTGACTCGGGCACGGCGGTGTGTGTGTGTGTGGGGGGACGGCGGGACGTCCACCCGCGTGCTCGGGCAACGGCGTTGTGTTGTTTGCGTGACGGCGGAACTGAGGCGGGGCCGCTTGCTCGGCAATAGCGCGGTGTGGTGCGGCCGACGGCGGGTCCCAGGTGGCGCTTCAAGGGCGGCGCGGGTTGTTGTGCGGCTACGCGCGACGCTCAGCGGGGGCTCCAGTCGGGGCAGGCGGGCTGTGTGTGTGTGGTGTCGGTGGCCGACGCTCGTGGGGAGGCCTCTCTCGGGGAGGGCCGGCGGGTTTGTGTGGGGGCGACTGCGCGAACTCTCCACGGCGGCTGTCTCGCAGGCTTGCGTGTGGTGTGGTGTGGGGACGACTGGCGCGAACACTGTCTAGGGCGGGCTCGCTCGGCAGGGGGCTTTGGTGTTGTGGGCGGATGCTGGCGGGTTGTCTGCGGGCTGCTGGCAGCGGCGGTTTTGTGTGGGGGGATCTGGCGGGAAAATGTTCCAGGGGCCGCTGCCTGGATGGGGCGTTTTTTTGTGGGCGGGACTGACTGGCCTCAGGCGCGGTCGTCGGCCGGCGTTTGGGCGTGGTGTTCGGGATGACTGGGCGAACAGGTCTCCGGCCGGCGCGCGCTCGTGCTCGGGCAGTGGGGCGTTGGGGGGCGGACGATGGGGCTGTCTCACGGCGCGCCTGGCTCGCAGGCGGGCGTGTGGGGTTGGCGGGGACTGACTGGCGCGGAACTGTCTCCAGGCGGCGGCGCGCTCGTGCTCGGGCAGGGCGGGCTCGCGCGCGCGCAGCAGGGAGTCGTGCTCGTGCACGCCGTGTAGGGCGGCGTCGCGCGCCACGCGCAGCACCACCACGTCGCGCACGCCCGCCGCCACGCCGCCCGCCACGCCGCCACCACACTCGTCGTACCTGCAACAACCACCAACACACACACACATACATACACACTGATACACTCACTACATACGAACATCATAAGCTACAACACACCTTTTTTACGACAGGAAATGCTTTTCGCACTATCTCCTTTACTGGGAATACAGTGGAAAGTGTGTGAAGCTCAAACCAACTAAAACCTGTCGGTATTCCTTCGATCACTGTCTCCGAGAGAATGGGAAGTCTAACTGAGTACGACCACAAACCTGTCGTGATTGCTCACCGTAGCTGTACCAACAAGTCGACTTCACCACGTCGAACTCTAGAAAACGGAGTACTTGGCAGTTCCTATTACAAAAGGAGGTGTGAAGCGATATGTGCCATGATAGCACAGAAAAGCTACACTTCACCTGCATCAACTTACACCTGGGGGCTTACCGCCGTCTCTTATAATAGTATTACAATATTACTTCGCCTTTTCTCGTACAAATATACTAACGTATCATTATAGTATGATTTTTTATAAGTACTATATACTCACATTACCGACACCATTGCAACACTTTTAAATCCAACCGTAAACATTCGTATTCGGTACAATTTTAATGATAAGGTTTAAATGTTACAAAGACCGGACTTTATCGCAGGTAGCTGACGAAATTAGCTATTATTTTCGAAAAATCCTTCTTATTTGACTAAATCTTATAACACTTATAAACTTACGGAGTGTCATTAATATCGGAACACAACGCACACAAACACGACTTATACGTCGTCGTCATATAATCATCAATATCTCGTTACCAGTTTCTCACTTATTAATTGAGTCAGGGTAACGTTTCTTTTCCTAACCTATATCATCATCACTACTATACGTAAAACACAGTCGCTTTTTTCCTCTACTGACTGCGCTTAAAGCTTTAAAACTACGCAATGGATTTTGATTAATAGATGGAGTGATTCAAGAGAAGGTTCAACTATGTTATTTTTATTAACAAATCCCATTAAAAAAGTGAGAAATACTGTTACTTTTAAGGTTTCTCATGTGATGTCGTAAAAAATTTATTTTTTCCGCTTCGACATTGGAAACGCAGCTGAAACTCTAACAAGATTTATCAAAATAATGACTGGAGTATTACATAAACAATAAAAAAGTTCTAACAGCAAACTCGCGCATGGTAATATATTGTATTTCTTAGCCATTATACCACAATCTTTATGTTTTTTACAACTTAACGCTGGGAATTTGCGGAGCGATTTAACCAATGTAGCAAATGCTGTATTGTTAAAATTCAAGGTGTTAATTGGATACAAGAGGATAACATATCCATCCCTATCAATTAAATACCTTAAATTACATTGTGCTTTAAAAAATATCTATATGGCCCTTTTACAGCATATGGATTTAATGAATATTTTTCGCAGATACTACAGATTTAAAAAATTGCAGTACCGTAGCGTTTTCGGCGGTACGACAAGCAGGCGGGAGAGTGCCTTTTACCAAATATCACCCATTGCAATCCCTGCGAAGCATGGCGATCGCTAGTATAATATAAAAATAATAAAAAAGAGACTAATAAACAAACTGATGATAGACAAAAATTTGTACACTTGTATATGCTGGTGGAGGTCGCCATGTTGTAATGTCGGTCAATTTGTTGCTCATCTAACAACGCGGCATGCCACCGCTTGCTTTGTCACCGACGCTCGTAATTTTCTGTTCACTTGTGCCCTGAAAAGAATGATATAAAACAAATGAAAAACTATTCGTTGTTTTCAAACATTTTCAGTGCTTCCGAAGGCTAAATAAGCGTTAGGTTCCGGCTAAAATCTAGAAATGTAGTCCTTTGAACAACCACCAATCCGCACTTTGTCATGAACCGTTAACGGCTTTAACTACCATAGCAATTGTGAGAAGGCGGGCCTTGCAGTAGGTTACAGGTTGGTAAAAAAACAACAACGGTTTCGTTTTCATACTATGTTTGTATTTACGTTTATGTATAACCAAACGACAACCATAGCGCAAAAATAATTTATGTTAGTTCATGTCATCAGATTAAAACCGCATTAATACCCAATTGCCCATAGTAAAGACAGTGACTACGCGCTTTTTTAAATGAATACATTTTAATCCGCGACCACAACATGCATCTGCCCCAATATTAAGCGTAAAGCCTGTAGTATGGTCTCAACGGGAACACATACGAAATTAAATAATTTTATGGCATGAACATCGTCTTACTATACATACAGATACATTTTCCATTTTATGCAAGA